>JAHDIT010000030.1:0-122733 GCA_019232045.1 Ogataea degrootiae
TAATCAACAAGGGAAAAAGGGATCGTTATCCTTCATCAAGGCGTCCTCTATATTAAATAGCGCCTGATTCCTTACAGCAAACAAAATATTCCAAGATAGTTTAGTGGTTAGAATTCTCGCTTGTCACGCGGGAGACCGGGGTTCAATTCCCCGTCTCGGAGATCTATTTTTGCTTCATGTTCTTAAAAGCGTTATCCTCTTTTTTTTATTGGGCTGCATTCTGTTTACTTTTGCCTTAACTGTCCTTTTCTTTTTCTTAGTGATATAGCAGATTACCGTCAACTATAAGGGTCTGTATATTGATAGTGAGTAATTTTTTATTATTTTTAGAAAATTTTGAAAATTCTTTATTCTGACAAATTTTTAAGAAATCCCTAAAATTCTGAAAATTAAAAATTGAAAATATGACTAACATTAAAGATCCAAACGTGTCTAATATTTTGTCAAACAAATTAAAGGAATGATATATATAAATATTACATAAAGATCAAATAGAGTAAATAATTAAAGAAAAAACCAGCTGCAAAAATCAATAAACAAACAAAAAAGGCAAAAAAAGAGATAAAACATAAACAAAATTGCGCATTTAGTTTCGAAAGACTTGAAAGATTTTCAAAAAGTTTTCAAAAGAAAAAAAGAAAAGCGAAAAGTTCAAAAGAAAAAGGATTATGATAAACAAAAATAACAATTAATATTAGTAACAAATAGGGCAAAAAAATATGAGAGGTTCAGCTACCAATCGCCACCATATCTGGTGAATTTGGTTGGTAGGCTGAGCAACGATCTATCGCTTCTACCTCTGTTGTCTCTTCTGTCGTTTCTTCTACCAAATCTAAAACTAGTAATAGAACGTCCGGCAGATGAAAGACCAGGGTCATCAACAACACGGTTCAAGTAGAAATTGGCACAGCAAACGGCAACAACGATAACTAAGAAAATGAAACCAACAATACCACCAAACCAACCGTATCCTCCGACACCTGCACCAGGAACGTGAACGTTCATACCAAATAAACCAGTGACAACGTTCAATGGAACTAAAATTGTACCCAACAGTGTAACTTTTGATAGCATTTCTGTGACCTTGTTGTTAGAGTGAAAGGATTCAACCTGTAATTGGGCCAAGTAGTTTGCATGGGATCTACTGAAAATTTTTTCATAAGAGAGCAATGATTGGAACATAGTGATAATATGATCTTGAATATCACCCAAATACAGAGCAATATCTGCCCTTGGTTGAGCAGAACTCACTTGTTGAGTGTGAACTTGACCAGCCAAGTTGGTATGGGATGGGAAAGGTCTGGAAGCTTCATCTTGACATCTTTTGGCAAACATCTTGATAACATCAGCCTTGCCTTGTAATAATCTCATCAATGTCATGACTTTTCTTCTAGATTCGCCAATTCTCAGTAGCATAGCACCAAAATCCTTCTCTCTTGATAAAAACACAGAGTCTTCAATAGCATCCGCTTCATATTCAATTGCATGAATAACAGGGGCGAAACCATCAGTGATATCATCGATAACGGCATAACATAACCAATCAGCAGAAACATTCACATAATCTCTCAATTGTCTGACTCTTCTTCTGACGTTAGCTGGATGAGAAATTGGAGAGAAATGGAAAGTTAAAATACCATTGCGGAAAACAACGATATAAACGTTAATTGGCTCCAAGAAATCTTCAGATTCACTGTCAGTTTCAAAAGTATGGAAACTAACAAAGTAATAACTTTTGAACAATTCAACTTTTTCACGGGTCTCTTGCATTCTAATATCTTCTGCGGTCAAAGGATGGATACCAAACGCCTTGGCTAACATCTTCATTTCATTGTCAGTTGGACAAATACAATCCAGCCACCAGATGGCTTCATCATCTTGGAATAAAGATTGGAATGGGGTACCTGGACTGACTAACGATGGAACATCTGGAGCATGAATGGTCTCTTCATTTTCAGATGAGAAGAAACTGAAGCGGTCTGGAGGAGTTGATTCTTTATGCACGTTGTCGTTGTCATCGCCAAATTTTTCAAAAGTAACATTGTTGATATCATCATCTGACGAAGATGTTGTCCCATCAGATTTAGTTTGTGTGCTTGTTGAATCTTCTGGGTAAACACCAGCTTTAGATTCTAAATCTTGTATTGGGTCAGATGGACTTTTTGGAGTGTACTTTAAAGCAGCAGAACTAAACTTTTGCGAACTTGTTGTTCTTGACACATCTTGTTTCTCACTTTGGTTTTGGTATCTTAATTCTTCTTCTCTTCTGAGAATGATTTCATTTTCCTCCCTTTGCTCGCGAATAAACTCTTCAATTTCAGCAAAATCAATCCCTTTAACTCTAACATGTTCTGGTAAGATAGGGAAACAAACATCATCTTCAGTTTCTTGTGAATCCCTTGAAGCATGTGAATCAAGGTCACTGTCACTATCGTTGGCATCTTTTGGAATAGAAGTACTACCCCTACCAGCTCTTCTTGAGCGGTCCGATCTTGTAGATGCTTTAGAAATAGTTCTAGTTAAGCCATTACCTGTGATAGTAACACCATTGTGATTATTACCAGTATTTGAGTTTGAACCCAATAAGATACCACCAGTAACAGAATCTTCTTTTGGTCTTATCAACGATTTGACTTGTTCACTGAATGATCTAGTTCTAGTTCTTGTACGCCGTGGAATGGCCAGATTTGGGGAGACTAACAAAGACGAATCAGGGTTTGCTGCATTATCATTGACATTGGCAGTGCTTAATCTGGAAGGAACAGAGATACCAAATTCACCATCATCATCGTCTTCATCTTCAACTGCAATCATTCTACTTCTCAAGTCACTTGAACCTAACATATTTTCTGGTTTTCTAGGAATTGGACGAATAAAAGATCTTGAGTTTGGATCTTCTTCCTCTTCGATAGTAACTTGCACTAGAGGGCTGCTTGGTGCTTGAATCTCAGATTGCTTTCTTGATTCAGTCTTCACTGGTAAAGTCATACTTTGATGTCTATGATCATCTAAAATGGAATCACCACTAATGCTTGAATGAATCGAAGCATCATCATGGGTTGATGTGACAGATATTGGGGAGCTGGATCTTGAAGATCTGGTTTCGTAATCAGACATTTTTTTTCGTTAATTTTTCAGGCTCTTTTGTTCTTTTGTTCTTTTGCTTTCGGTTCTTTGAATTAATTTCGTCTTTTTTCCTAAAAAAAGATTGAATCTCTGTACCCTTCTATATGTATGTATATATATAAATTGATCTAAAAGAAAATTGGATGTATTTAAGGTGGTTGTTTTGTAATCATAGCCTACAGGATATTTTCGCAAAGCAAGCTGCTGATAGCAATTATTTGGTGGTAGGTATATTTATGGCTGTAAAAAGTTTGAAAGAATCTCGTATACATCCAAGTATAAGTGGGTAAAGATAGAAAAGTAGATATATAATGATTATGCTGTCATAGAGTGGTAATATATTTAGTAACAGAACACCTAAAGTTACGTTCCATATAAAGGGAGGATAACAGGTTTCCTTTTGTTATATACTTTAATAAGCTCATAGAAGAAAAATTCTTTACTAAAAACTCTTTTTTTTCCACTGAAACGGCTGCCATTTTTAAACGCAACTTTTTTAAATATTAATTAATTTGCGCCGCATGCGGGCTCATCTTGGCACGTTCTTGAGAGATTTTATCCGTTTCTTTGGGTTTCTGTTTTTATCTTTTTCAGCCCAAACAATTATTGGATTAGAATGCAAAACTATACAATGTAAAAGGTGATATAAAAATTAAAATTAAAATCAAACGTGAAAAATATCAAACCGAATTAAACTAAACTAAACATAGGAAAAAAAGAAACATAGATGAGAGAAATGCTTTTATATTTTATTTTTCTCTTCGTTTCTCTTCTTAATAAAGTAAAATCAAACAAACACAAAAAAACAAAACAAAACAAAACAAAAAGTGACCACACTAGGAAACCCTACGATTTAACTAGTATAGACCATTAGAGTTTTCAATAATACAACCTGGCATGCCATCTATCTTTGAAGTCAACTTACCGATGGTGTAAACGGTTTCACCTGCAGCTTCCAAGTTCTTAATGGTTTGTTCAACGTTCTCCTTCTTGACAATGGCCACCATACCGATGCCCAAGTTCAATGTCTTCAGGATGTCCTTAATTGGAACACCACCAGTCTTACCTAACCATTTGAAAATAGCTGGAACTTCCCAGGTGTTCATATCAACCACAGCAGTCAAGTGCTTTGGTAAAGCTCTTGGAATATTTTCAACTAGACCACCACCAGTGATGTGGGCTAAACCTAAGATTAGCTTTTGTTTGATAGATGGTAACAACTGCTGGACATAAATTCTAGTTGGAATTAAAATTTCCTTACCAATGGTTGACGATGGCTTCCAAGGAGCAGCATCGGTGTACTCGTATCCAGTAGTGTCAATAATCTTTCGAACTAGAGAGAAACCGTTAGAATGAACACCATCAGATGCAATGCCTAACAAAATATCACCTTCAGCCATTGAAGCAACTTGGGGTAAGATCTCATCCTTCAAAACAGCACCAACAGCTGTACCGTTAGTATCGTAATGACCTGGAGCATACATGCCTGGCATCTCAGAGGTTTCACCACCAACTAAAGCACATCCAGATAATTTACAACCAGCAGCAACACCTTCGACGAAATCAGCAGTAACCTTGATATCTAAGTGACCCGTTGCAAAATAATCTAAGAACATCAATGGTTCAGCACCTTGAACGACTAAATCGTTAACATTCATAGCAACTAAATCGATACCAACAGTGTTGTGAATATCTAAAATTTGAGCAATTCTTAATTTGGTACCAACACCATCAGTGGCAGCAACAATCAAGGTGTTTGAAATATTGGTGTAACCAGCAGCTTTTAGATCGAATAAACCACCGAAACCACCGATTTCAGAATCGGCACCTGGTCTAGCTGTTGACTTAACAGATTTTTTAATATTTTCAACTAATTGATTACCAGCATCAACTGACACACCAGCGTCTTCGTATGTAATAGAAATCTTCTTTGAAGTGGACGACGTATCTCTGAAAGCTCTGTGTGCAATATCAGTTCTGTTGTACTTACCCTTGAATGAAACGTGATTGACCCCAACGTACGCCTTCTTAACAGCTTCTTCCAAAGTATCAGCAATAGCAGTGGAAGCAATAACTCTACCACCGGCGGTAACAATTTTTCCATCGACTGATTTGCTACCGGCATGGAAGATAAATGTATCTTCAGGTAATGTAGCAGAGACAGTGATTTCATCGCCTTTATTGTAAGCTTCCGGATAACCACCGGCAGCCATAACAACAGTAGTTGATGATTTGTTTTCATAAATTTCGAAATCAACACAATCTAATCTATGCTCAACTGTAGCGAGCATCAATTCCAACAAATCGGTCTTTAACAATGGTAAAACGGTTTGAGTTTCTGGGTCACCGAATCTCACGTTATATTCTAAAACCTTTGGAACACCTTCTGGAGAAACCATGATACCAACGAACAAACAACCAACCATTGGGTAGCCTTCCTTTCTCATACCATCGATAGTTGGCTTTAAAACATTTTTTCTTATTTCTTCCAACATCTTTGGAGTACCAATTGGAGCGGGAGAGTATGCACCCATACCACCAGTATTCAAACCTTCATCTTTATCTCCAATTCTCTTGTGATCTTGAGCAGGCGGTAGATCAACAAATGAGTAGCCATCACTGATACATAAAATTGATAATTCATCACCTTCAAGGAATTCTTCAATAACAACTTCGTCACCAGCATCCCCAAAGTTCTTATCCACCATAATTTCTTTAATTGCATCAAAAGCTTCTTGTTTGTTTGTTGGGATCAAAACACCTTTACCAGCAGCAATACCGGATGCTTTGATAACTAAGTTCTTGTCAGTGTTTTCAATGTATTTTCTAGCTTCCTCATAATCGGTGAAATTTTGATAATCAGCAGTTGGAATATTGTGTTTCTTCATAAAATCCTTTGAGAAAGTTTTGGAGCCTTCCATTCTAGCAGCATCTGCACTTGGACCGAAAACTGGAATACCAACTTTAATGAAATAACTTGAAATACCATCGACTAATGGTTGTTCTGGACCTGGAATAACCAACTTAACGTCTTTGCGAATGGCTAATTCAACTAAATCTGGAAAATCTTTTGAAGAGGAACCAATAGGAACAGTGGTAACGTTCTTTAATCCTTCGGTACCACCGTTACCTGGAGCAACATAAATGTGGTTAACCAATGGAGATTGGGACAATTTCCAAACTAATGCATGTTCACGTCCACCATTACCAACGACCAAAACGTTAATCTTTTCAATAGCCATTATACCAATATTCGATTTTTTTGGTTTTGATTTATGAAATGTATTACTTGTTCCAGTTGGCTTTTTTCTCTTAAAAAAATCCGAATGAACTAAACTCTAAAAAGAGAATTTTAAAGTGATAGTTGAACTAACGAGTAAAGGGTTTCTATCTTTGTTCAAAAATGAAAACAAAAGATCCTAAAAAGAACAATACAACGATTGATACTATTGAATTGGTGTTAAGTGACTTTTAAAAACCCAAGTTTGATATAGAGAAACATTAGACCCTTAAGGACCCACTAAATATCAATTTATTGACACGCTTCTTTGGCTCCCCTATTAACTACACATTTGAAGTCAACTGCAAAATTTTTTTGCAAAATTTTTTGACTTCTCCAAAAACTCGGGCTGTGCTAAATTATATTGGAAGAAAATCGTGAGGGGGTAAAATTATGGGGGATAGACCCCCTCCGTTCCACAAAATGAATAAACATAACTACATATACATCTAACTAACTTAAAATTTCATGGCACGAACAGGTGCAATAGTACTAGATAAGCCACCACTAGTAGGTTTTGTTCTTGCAGGTTTAGAGACACCAGAAAATGCCGAAGTGTTAGTTGAACTACCTCCTCGTTTTCTTTGCAAGCCACCACCACTTGCCCTTTGTGAACTTTTATAGCTTTTTTTTTTGTAGAATCCTGTTTTGCCACCTCTAGCACCCCCACGGGTGGACCTTTGACTCGAACCTCTTTTTCTAACGCTTGATGATCTGGACAGTGCAGATGAATCACCTCGGGTTGAAGGACCATGCAACTGAGTAAGGGTTTTCATGATTTCTCTATCTTGTTGAGTTTGTTCCGGTTTTTGGAAAAACCTAGAAGTTTCCAAATTTTGCGATGGAACAGATGATGATAAAATATCATTCTGTAGTGCATCTGAGCTTGTATAACCGGTGAATCCTTGAGCGGTTGTTGAGGCTACAGTTTTCTTTATTGTTTCTCTTTGAGCTCTCAATATTTTCAAACGAGCTTCAAACCTCTTAAAGTACTGCAATTGATTAGGTTGTATGCCTTCTAAAGTTCCATATTCTTTTGAATGAATTGGTAATTTAGTAGCCATATCTTTCAAAGTTGTATCAGAAGCCATTGTATTTGCCTTTGCATGGTTCAGATGAGTAGTTAGAGTATTTCTATACTGTCTCAAACTTTGATAACATTCTTGAATATGTGATCTCAATTCAGGACTTTCAATTTGTACTCTAGTCATAGAGGCACCCTTAGCTGGTTCAGTTCTAGGGTTGTATATATTACCCGCCATAGTGAATTGTGGTGCATCGTTCTCTTTGTTTCTATAGCGACTTAGTGAAGCTCTATTCGAGGTGCCATTAACTGAATGACCACTAATAGATCCGGAACTTGTGTTGGCTGAAGATGAAGGTTTAGGTGTAGCACTTTTACTGAAAGTCATTTGAATCTGTTTGTTATAGAAAAGTACTTCATTTGCCTTTGGACCAAGTCTTAAATAATTGGATGCATACCCGGCACCATTCATAATTGATTTTTCTTCTAAATATCCATGGTGTATCAAATGGAAAAATATTCTTTCAACTTCAACCTTAGGTATATCTTTACCTTTTCCATGATACTGATTATTATCGTAACCCGCATTAACAATTTTAGCACTTTTGGATCCTTTGAAAATATCTTGACATTGAATAACAGTGACATTTTCATTTTGTAATTCTTTAACTAACTTAATAATGTCTTTCGAATAGACTGTAACATCTCTTGTTTCACATTCCTGATGTTGACCGAAGATACAATTATCACATTGTTTCTTACAATCTTTTCTGTCAAAACTTTCATTGAAATACTGCAAGACTTGCTGACGTCTACAATCTGTGGTATTTTCACAATATTGAATAACCTGCCTCAATTTATTGATGTGCTTTTCTTTATTAGTTCTATCCAATTCTTTATCTTTTTGAATCAGAGTTTGTAAAGTTCTTGCATCTCTCATACTATAAAACATCAGACAATCTGAATGTTTACCATCTCTACCAGCTCTACCTGTTTCTTGATAGTAACCTTCCAAGGTTCTGGGGATAGTCAGATGCATAACAAACCTAACATCAGGCTTATCGATACCCATACCAAAGGCAACAGTGGCACAGATGACTTGAAGCTTATTAGATTGCCAACCCGCTTGAATCTCAGATCTTTCATCAGGGCCCATACCGGCATGGTAAAATTCACTTTTAATACCGAAGTCACATAATCTTGCCGCTGTTTGTTCACAAGAATTCTTTGAATGACAATAAATGATTCCCGTCTTACCTTTATATTTTTTGTTAATTAATGTGGCAATCTCTTCAATGACAGAACCCTTTTTTTGAACAATTTCATAATACAAATTCGTTCTATTGAAACTTTGCTTGAAAAATTTTGGTGAATTTAACTTCAAGTTATGAACAATATCCATCCTGACATGCTCATTTGCAGTTGCTGTCAATGCCATAACAGGAATATCTGGATACTCAACTTTAAAATAACTCAAGGCTTTATAATCTGGCCTAAAATCATGACCCCACGAGGAGACACAATGCGCTTCATCAACAACAATTCTAGCTAAGGATCCATTTTTATACAGCCTTGCAATGGCGTTTCTAGCTTGGTTACTGGCAGACATCATTTCAGGTGACAAATAAATTAAATCCAAGAATCCATTGGCAAATAGATGAAACGTTGCTTTTCTTTTATCAGCTGTTGCTTTGGAATTAATCATAGCAGCTTTAATATTCTTAGCCAATAAATGTTGGACTTGATCTTCCATCAATGAAATTAAAGGTGATATAACAATTGTAGTACCCTTTGTACGACCTGATTTGACTAACGCTGGCAACTGATAACACAAAGATTTACCACCACCAGTGGGCATTAAAACAAAAACATCTTCACCAGATAATGTGGCATTAATAGCTTCAAGTTGATTTTCTCTAAAACTATCTAGTCCGAAAGTATTTTCTAAGACTGAATAGATCTCTGATGAGAATTCAGATTTGCCCATAAATTTCTTATAAGTTTCTGGATTGACATCAAAAACTTCCTGAATTTCATTACTGTCGTCTTTAGAATTTAAAGATCTCTGTCTTTTTGCAAGAACTTCATTTTCAAGATCACTGTCCCAGTCTAGATCATCATCAATAATATTAGTAGTGCTTAGGACTTCTCTTTCTTCATTAACTTGTGTCATAAAAGTATCACCATCATCAAATTCTTGAATATCATCATCATGCTCTTCTTCATTACTTTGTGAATCAACTAAACTAGGACCTCCTTGTGAAATAATACGTATCTCATCGTCATCGTCAACCAGATCATCAACCTCTTCTAAATCAGGAGATCTTCTCAAGTCTTCAAGTTGGTTTTGATAACTTTCTTCAACATCATCATCTTCATCATCATCGAACTCAACTTCACCGTTATCATGGTATGATCTGTCCTCAGAAACCTCATCATCTGACAAAAACGCTTCAAGCTCTTTTCTCTCTTGTGTACTCATAACAGCAAGATCTTCTTCATCAGTTTGACAATTAAACGAATCTTCAATATCCGCTTCATCATCATATGAAGGAACTGAAGATGCAATCGGTGATGGTAAAGCTCTGTTTCCACGCACTGGGGGATTCTGCCTTTGTCCTGGAATATCTGGAACCTTAAAGGATTTTTGATTACCTGGGTTAACAGTTGTAGCTAATGGTATATTATTTGCACCACCTCCAATTTCAGTAATATCAAAGTCTGAACTCATTTCAGTAAGGTCTAAATCTATTCGTGGTTTTGTAGTTATTGTATTCGTACAACTGGCTGTTGTTATCAGTGGAACATCAGACGCGACGTCGTTCATACCATTCTCTCTATCAAGTCTTTCGGACTCAATTATCCAGCCTCCATCAGGATCCAGGTCATCTGGGATACCATTATCAGTTGCACATGGGTGCGAAAGTGGATCAAACTTTTGTCTAATCAATGTACGCTTAGACAGCTGTTTTTGTTCGTGTTCGTGTTGCTGTTGTTTTTGCTTGTATTTCAAGCTTTGAGTAGTATTGAATTGTTGTAACTTTCTTCTAATTTTTTCAGCTGACTCTTTTGCCAATTTTATTTGAATGGATATTGTTGATCTTCTTATTTTCTTTTCATCTTCTGAAATCGATGTAGATTCATTAACGAGTACGTTCTTTTCTAAAAAATGTGTAACCTCTTCAGTTTGATGAATCAAGTCCGACTGTAGCCTAATCATTTCTTTCAAATGCTCCATTGAAAGTTCATCTAATTCCAATGAAATTAGTTCATCTAATCTAGCAGGACTACAACTGATATTATTATGATTGTCTTCCTGCCGTATACGACTTAGTGCCCTAGATTCTGTATATGATTCTTGTGGAGTTGAGGTTGGAAATGATTTGAAAGTAGTGGAATTTCTATTTGCTAGAATAGCATCTATCTCACCATCATCCGAAAAAGAGTCATCCTCATCTATTGTTTTCTCTTTTCTTCTTTTACTTGTGGCATCTATGCAGCAACTACTTAAACTTTGATCTAGTGTTCTTTTCTTAGTTAATTGGGTGGTATGATCAGGTTGGTGACTTCTTTCACCCAGCTTTCTATTGATAGCCAACGGCTCAATTGGCAGATCATTAAGCAGATTGTTATCAGCATCATCCATAGTCAAATCAATAAAGCCAGGTGTGCTCTTCTGTTTGATTGCTTCAGCTTTCTTTCTCATCATTTCAGTAATATCTAGTTGTGCTTGATTATGAGGGTTAGATGTTATCCTACTCAGTGATCTTGAATTTGAAGCACTATTTGGGGTGTTCAGCGGTCCATGTAATAGGTGAGAAGCTGTGGTAGTTGATGAAGCTGTGTTGTTATTAATATTGCTATCATTTGAATGCCGTTGAAAGACAACTGATGATGTTGGTCTTTGAGGAGAAGAGGCACCAGTACCATTGGATCTTTCATTTATAGGCCTTGACAATATGGGGCTTGGTTGAATGTTATCCCCTTCAATAGACTGCCATCGCTGGTCTCTATACTTTTTGGACTGCTCTTCTGTCAAATCTGGTACTGGAACCACAGGTTTAGGGATAGATGCATTTGAGCTGGTCAACCATTTCAAATGATCTTCAATGTTTGATAACATAATTGGAATGGGATATTGGGCAGATTCGAAGTATTGAAATGATTTTTTTATCCCTGTTGCATCTATTCCAAATTTTGTGTTATCACTCTATGATATTTGCTTAAAGTCCAATTGTTATTACAAGAAAAGACAATTTACATCAAACAGTATGATCTAGTTAAACAGAGACACACTGATTTAAATCTGTACACAAGCAGATGTGTGCGAACCAAAACACCCCAAAAAATTTCGTGTCTGGTTTTTGTTTAAAAACGAATGACTTCAGCGCTGACATAATCAAATACTTTTAAAACGTTCTCTGCTGGGAGGCAAAATATTCAGAAACATATATGTAGTTACAGACAGATACACAGTTCGATTCATCAACTTTAAATGTCAGGAGTAACACTTTACTCATGATACGTAAAATTAATCAATCAAATCAAATTATTGATCGAATAATTGATAATAATAAAAAAAGCGTCAGAAGCCAAATAAAGTGTAAGGGCAACGACACATGAATGTCTTGAATCAAAAGCCAAATAAATTTGAACTAAAGAAACTAGAACTTAGAGATTGCCAAAAATAAAACGTTTAAGTAACAAATATGAATAAAATCCTTCATTAATAGAAGGAGTTTCAGTTGTTACACTGAAAAGAACAGATACTACACTTGATCTAAGCCAAAAGGCAAAGAGATCTTGGGGAAAGGAGAAATTGAATATGAAAAAAAAGAACAAAAAAAAGTTTTCGGAATCGCAGCCTTTTTATACTTCTGTTGCCCATACAGAGCCATAAAATAAAATGGCAGTCTGATGTTCTTTTTGGCGAGATGATCGCCATGCATGAAAACGTTAGAAGACAGAGAGAGAGAGGGTAGGGCTTTCCCATATGTGATATCTATAGCTTCCCACTTTCAAAGAATCAAGGGTCATTCTGCGATTTACAGCATACTACGCCCCCAAGTCTATTAAACATTGGTATTATTAATGTATATTTGTATAAAGCCATCAACTACTCCGGTGCCGACTAAGCCTGTCAGGTTACCAACCTGGATTTTTATCGCGAGCCACAACTACTCTAACCGTACTCCCCGCGGTGTTTCGCTCCTCCGCGGCGTTTCAGATCAATTGAATGGAGGATCAGGAAAGACACGAAAACTTAACTTTTTTCTATTTGTTTGTTTTGCTTCATTTGGAATTTCAGTTTTCTGTACCCATCAAGAAATTTCTGTCCTATTTACTTATCTGAACAGAACACAAGCTTTGATCCTTCCTCATGTAATCGCGTCAGGCATTTTTTACATATAAGCACACCCTCTTACTTAAATTTATCACTTCTTTATGACTCTTTGACTAAATAGAGCCTGATATCATCCCACAATCGTCCATGATGGTTCTAAAGTTAGTTGTACACAAGAAACGAAGACAAGTTCTGGCAGCTCTTCTTTTAGTCTCCCTGTCATGTTTCGCATTCTTTTCAAAATCTCCATCAGCAGATGTCAAGGACAAAATACACAATGAACCAAAGCTTCTATCATCTTTAAGCCCTTTAATTAGCACATCAGATCCAAACAAACTTCAAAAGTACCCTATCCTTGAAGAAATCAAACACAGGAAACTGCTAGAACTGCTAGATAGTTCACTTGAAAGACCCGATTCTAAATTTGATTTTGATTCAAAGCGTAATTACAATTATCGATCATTATTGGATTCATATGGGGATGAATTTGTTGACGACCCTGTTGCTGAAAAATGTATGCTTTACTTTGACCAACTGTACTTGATTAATGAGGGCTGGGCTGTTAAACCACATAAATATTCTTCCGATGAAGATGAAGTAAATCAGATGACCAATGAAATGAAACATTTGAATGTCTATGCATCCTGTTTTTTAAACAATTCAGATAACAATTTAGAACTTTCTCTAAACAGTTTCGATCAATTAGTGACTAAAGCAGGTTACAGGGATTTAGATACCCGTGTTTTCCCGTACCTAAGTAGAAAAATGCCAATTTTTGTTAGATGGACTGGTGAACAGACAATTGGACCACCTGAAATATCTAAATTTTTACAAAACAATAAAAAAGAAATATCATTAACAGATATAGATACAAGCAAGTTGATTCCAACAGAACCAATAACAGTCGAGCAAGAAGTACCATTAAATGTTCCATTTTTCAGTAAATATAAATCTATGGTCAACGGTAAAGGTATCGTTTTATCATGTGCTGATCGATATTTAAACGATACATTATCTTTGATTAGATCATTAAGAGCATTGGGCACAAAACTACCACTTCAACTTATTCATAGAGGTGATCTTTCGCCTGAATCGCAATGGCAAATTATCAGCGAGTGTCGAAAAACTGATAATATTTTACCTGAATTTGAATACAATAAATTAAAGCAAATTCATCATTCAGATTTTGATCCTGAATATCCAAAAATTGAAGTTTGGTTTGCCAATGTTTCAAGAAGTTTATCTGAAGAATTCAAAGACGAATTCGATTTATACTATAATAAACTTCTAGCTTATATTTTCAATTCGTTTGACGAAGTTTTGTTAATTGATTGTGATGTTGTTATATTTAGAAATCCAGAAATGTTTTTCCAAAGTTCACAATACAAAAAATCAGGCTCTTTGTTTTTCAAAGATAGAAATTTAGATCCAAAAGTCAGCGATGGATTTATTGATTTCCTCGAAACACTTATCCCAACTGATATCGATACAACATTTTTCAACATACCAGAAACAACTTATAGGACACTGGGTAGTAGATACTTCACTTTAAAATACGGTCATCGTATGGAAGCTGGGGTTGTTGCCATTAGACGTTCTGATTTTTGGTTAGGAATGTTCTCTGCTATCCAATTATCTCTTTTAAGGCCAGTACGGGAGAACGCTTGGGGTGACAAGGAACTTTTCTGGTTAGGTCAATCAATTGCAGCTAATGAGAACTATGAATTCAATGATTATTGGTCAGCATCAGTTGGCAAGTTAACCCCTCCTGATAGACGTACTGATTATTTATCCCAGGAACTATGTTCAACTCATCCTGGCCATATTTCTTCGGATGACGATAGATTAATGTGGGTTAATTCTGGTATGATAACGTGTCGTAGACAAGAAATGTACGATAGAGATTTTGATAATTTATTAAGATTAGGTTTTGACACTAAGGAAGAATTAAGAGATTATTATAATTCAATATTGGAAATAAGAGATGCTATAATTCCACCCGATTCTCTTTATTTGGTTGATAATTTTAAGACCCCAAGAGAACCAAACCAAGGATTTGTTAAAGCTTATCACTGTGATTCTTATTTATGGTGCGCTTATGATAAGATTGGAGGGTCTGAATTTCCTGAGCATCAGGGCCAAGTTATTAAATTTTCTAGTGATGATGCTCTATTATATGATTACATTGGGAAAGTTTATGTTGGTGACTTATCAAGTTTAACGGCAGAAAATACAGATGAACAGGAAAACTAAGAAAAGTTTACTATGTACCAACTAAAACATATATATATGAATCCCAACGAATTAATAAAGCTAAAGTAAAAAAGAAATAGATTCTGATTGATGGCTTCGACTTCCGTGCCACATAGAGAAGTATATATTTGATAAATTGCAATGATCTAATTTTAATAATAACAATAATAACAATGATAACAACAATGATAACCACTTCTAATATCTTTAACCCTAGCTACCAAAACCACTCGATTGATATGCAGAATCTGAGAAATATGACGAATTGCCTTGGTTTTCTCTTTATTTTATTTACCCTGAATGCAACGGGAGCCTTAAATGATTTTCAAAACAAAACAAGACACGGATGGAAAGATTGATTGAGTCTTATATATGAACAGGTTATTATGGTTATTAACCACATAATGATCCTACCTCTTGCATACCTACACGTACGTATAGTTTCTGAAGTAATCCAATCAATTGATTCGGGAATCCCTAAGGACAGACCAGATTTCCCTAGGGACAGACCAAATTGCATAATATATTATGTAATAACACAATGACATAATCAATTGTGCCACTGCATGACGTAATCAGTTTTGGCCACCACTGTTAAGATACATGTTGTGGTAATAGCGTAGCTATGAGACAGGGACATGTCGCTGTATATAGGTAATTAGCTCATCTCTGGTTTCAAAGACTTGTTCTATTGGTGGCTCCATGATAAAATAAAGAATTAGATAAATAATGAGATAAATAGTCAGATAAAGAATCAAATAAAGAACTAGACAACAAGAAGAAAGAGGTATTCTTATAGTAGTGGAGGATGGAATGTAGTTGTAGTAGAAAGTGACTTGTTTCTTGCGGTAATTTGTGGTGAAAGGGGTGGTGGCCAAAACTGATTACGTCATGCGGTGGCACAATTGATTATGTCATTGTGTTATTACATAATATATTATGCAATTTGGTCTGTCCCTAGGAAAATCTGGTCTGTCCTTAGGGATTTCCCAATTGATTCACAGGTGTTCGTAAAGGTTATCAGTTCAGTCTAGACATTGGGCAAAGAAATATAGTGGGTTGCTATCTAAATTTTTATGTTCCCAGTTATAAGCAATACTTCACTCAGCTACAAATATATACGGATACTTTTTACGGCAAAGCTATAGTAACCACAAAGCTTTCAAAGTCATAGCGTGTTTAGCTTATTTTGGATTTGTATTTGTCCTTTCTTTCATCATTGGTAACTTATTTAAAACCCTGAACTACTGTGGTACAAAAGATATGGAAATTACCGACCCCACCACATACGGACCATTGTTTGAGATCATGAAATCGACATTCTCTCAGTATTTTGGATAGATTAAGATCTCCCATTTTTATCTTAGCGCTGTTTGAATGCATATGCAATAGGCAATTCCCAATTTAGTTGAGGGTCGACGAATTAGGGAGATTGAAGAAAGGTACAGGCAGGCATGACAAATCAAAACAAACCTCTTCTCTGCCTACTTATTTTGTTTATACGATCGACGTTGAAATTGTATAATGTATAGTGACTGGACTTCAAAGCTATTGTTTTTAAGCGTACGGGATTTTCTTTATGAAACATTCCATCTGTATGTCAGTACTTCAACATGTGGAGCAAGGAACTGAGATAGATTTCTTATGTTACAAGTTGTTCTTTGGGTTGCCTAATCCGGTAAGAGAACTAGATGAAGATGACAAACTTCGCAATTATTTTTGGTTTGTTTTTCTCTATTTGATTAAATTTTCTTCATTGTATGTCGTTGTACTATGCTTATATAGATTATATAGAAGGGGTATTGGCATCCATTTAAGCCGTTCCTAGCATAGCCTTTCACTATCAAAATTAATTACACACTGCCTGAGAAGTATCAGGTGGTTTAAAAATACACTTTTTTCAGAATAATGCGTCGATTTCCCCTGCATTACTTAGTAAGGTTTTAAATCTATTATTTGATGGGACGTGGCGCGATGCCTGCATTAACTACCACTGGTCTGAAAGATTCGGATGACTTGAAGATATGATGCTACGCACCTGTTAGGTTTTGAGATCCGGATCTAACTGGATCTGGGGAGGTTGTTATTATTTGGATTCCCACCGCGTCGAGCCTTACGAATACTAGAAACACGACTCCACGGTACGAGATGATGATAGTAATTGGGATTGTTATATAAAGCGTTGTTGGGTTATATTTGCCAGATTAAAAACAATCAAGAATACCGAGCGCAACCAACCCAGCCTCATACTGGCTTTCATGGGCTTGGAGATGGTGACAAAAAGGAACTAACTAACGAAATCAGCATTGTTTAACGAACTTCCTTCCACGCCATAATCTGTTAGAAGAACTTTTCTGAGTCAATAATAATAGACTTCAATTTCCAAGCCAGTTTCAGGACGGCATAAAGTTTATAACTTTGTTCGGTCATTATTACTCTGAATACCAATCAGTCGCTACGAAAATAAGGTCCACGTTGTAAGCAAGACGCCACGAATTACACTACTATCTAATTCTAATTAACCGAGAGGCAAAATAAAGTTTCGTGTTCGTGTAGATGCAGGTTGGAGAATGGAATGTTATCATACAGCAGATACAGACACACCCAAATTTATACAGGGTAGGTTATGCCACAACAACACAACAGCACGGGTTCAGCACTATCAAAGTAGATCAGAGAGCTTAAGTTTTGACTCAATTGAAATGCTTAACGGTCTCTGAAAAATTAAAGTAAAATTGGAGTTGATATTGTGCGCTTTGAACTGGTTAATTAAAACTAACTCTAGCGGTAAGTGCTTGCCAGCTTAGGATTCTCGATGGTTCTCCTTGCTGTAATCATAAACGTTGAAGTTAGGGAAATCAAAGCGATATGAATTAATAGCGATTGAACACGCGCCGCCCCCTGTCCCCTGGATGCAGGTTTGCCCCCTCCTGAATGTATGCGTCCCAATTAATTACAGCACTATTGGACTGGTCCCGGACCCCTTATATGCCACTGCAATGCCTGACAAATTAATTATTACTAGCGTTATTAGCATCGTGTTTTACATGACCATTTGGGGCCAGATTTGACTTAGAATGTTCAATAATCTATCGATAATAGAGTTGTTTTTAGTGGAATTGCAAAAGGGGGAAGCTTTTGTGATTGAAGAAGACTGCAGCTCAAAAAGAAAACAGCGACATTTCTTGCATAGACTTGCATTTCTAAACCAGGGAGAAAGGAGACATCCAACAGGAGGAGGAGGAGGAGGAGGAGAGGAGGCCGAACCAATTCTCCCTGGCGACTGACGCGGGCCTCCCGGTGGAGGGACTTCTAGCGGGACTGCCTTTTTTTTGATTATGCGGCCAGCCTCCTGTAGACACGCACTCAAACGCGGTCTGCGATGTGTTTTTGTTTTCATTTCACGACCACATAAAGAAATATATCTTCCTCAACATCAAAACAGTGAGGTACCAAAGCGCCATCCGTTGAGTGGAAAGATAAACAATTATCGAACAATGTGAAGGATACAAATTCGAAATGTTAATAATAGATCCTCTTGTTAATAATATCTGTAAATTACCTACTGTTCATTGTTTAATCTGCGTCGGTTTATTGTTAAAGTCTGCGTCGGTTTATTGTTAATTCTGCCTATGTCCATTGTTACTGTAAGGTAGTTACTTCCCTCTGGTGACAACAATTCATCCTAGTCCAGACTTCAAGAAGCGACCATAAAAGAACAAAGCATTTTTATATATAAAGTGTGGAATTCCCTCCTTTTAATCTGGTTCGGTTCATGTAAAGCTGTTTAGACGTTTTTTTCCTTTTTTTCCTTTTATCTTCATTTTCTGTCATAGTTGTCACAAAAGTTTCAAATTTCAGTCTAGTCACTCGTTATAAACTGTTTAGAAATGAAATTTGCTTCCCTTGGTGTATCATTGGCTATACTGCAAGCTGTTGCTCACGCCGCCGACTTCAGTACCTTTGCTAACTCATCTTCTGTTGCTCCATCTTCTATTCCTTCTTCAACACTTTCCTCAACATCAGTTTCGTCAACTGTCGCTGCTGAACCAACTGGTTTTGGTTACTTCGATGGAGTCAACATTCACTTTGACTTAAGAGTCCCACCAGCCATTGGCTTCGACAGTTTTGACATTATTGGTGATGTTTCCAACACCGACTTTTACGGTTTTGCTTTCGATCCATCTTCGTTTGAAGGCTCCTTAGTGTTCGGTGATGTTAAGTCTCCATTTGCTTTTACCAATGAAGGTTCTTCTGAAACCGAATTGGATGTCTTCTTCGATACCGATGGTGACGATTCCGATTACGTTGGTTTCTCATTAGAAGGTCCATTGTTAGGTCAAAGAGATTTATATACCGGTTACTTCTTAGTTAACATTAACATACCAGCTGCTTTAGCCAAAAGAGATACCACTGTTTACACTGTTACAGTTGTTGCCACTTCATCCGATTCTGGTTCATCTTCCTCATCTGTTCCTATTACTTCTGCCAGTGCTTCATCTTCCTCATCAGCTGGTACAGTTTCTGTCAGCGCCTCATCTGATGCTACCACTTCTGCTGGTGCTTCATCTTCTCATCTTCCTCATCAGCTGGTACAGTTTCTGTCAGCGCCTCATCTGATGCTACCACTTCTGCTGGTGCTTCATCTTCCTCATCAGCTGGTACAGTTTCTGTCAGCGCCTCATCTGATGCTACCACTTCTGCTGGTGCTTCATCTTCTCCAGCTATCACTTCTGGAGGTCCAGCTTCAACTTTAATAACTGAAACCGCTCAATCTACTACTCTTGTCACCATCACTTCATGTTCTGACAACAAGTGTTCCGAAACAGCAGTTGTCACTGGTGTTACCGTTGTTACTGAAGTCGATACCGTTTATACTACCTACTGTCCATTGACTAGCGTTGGTAGTTACACTAAAGCTGCTACTGTCACCACCGAAATTGTTACTGTTTACACCACTTACTGTCCAGAAGGCCAAGCTTCCACTACTGTTACCATTACATCATGTGCCGATAACAAGTGTTCCAAGAAAGAAGTTGTCACTGGTGTTACCGTTGTCACTGAAATTGATACCGTTTACACTACTTACTGTCCATTAACCACCGTTACTAAACCAGTTACCTACACTACTACTGTTGACTGCAAGCCATCCGGTACCACTTTAAACGTTACTGAAACCAAGACCGTTACTTTATCAACTTCCACTGTTACTGTTACTAAATGTGCTGATGGTAAGTGTTCTAAAGTTGAAGCTGTTACCGGTGATGTTACCACTACACAACATGTTACCTCTGTTGTTTATGCCAAGGTTAATCCAACCCCTGAAGCCACCGGTATTTCCTCAACCGTTGTTTACACTACCTGTAATGCTGAAGGTTGTACCACGATGACTTCCACTGTCTCAGCCCATGGAGCTGATGTCACTAAGACTTCTGCAACCACTGTTGTTGTTGGCACTTCCACTGCTACCATTGTTTGTACTAATGCGAAGGACTGTGCCTCCAGTGCCTCTGCTGCCTCTGTCGCCGCTGTTGCATCTGTTGCCTCCGTTGCCTCAGTTGCATCTGTTGCCTCTGTTGCCTCTGTTGCATCTGTTGCATCTGTTGCATCTGTTGCCTCCGTTGCCTCTGTCACCTCTGTCACCTCTGTCAGCTCTGTCACCTCTACTTTATCTACTACCACTGCTGGTTGTACTGGCGCTAACTGTGCAACAGCTGCTTCTGCCTCTGTCTTACAAGGTGGAGCTGGTTCAATTATTGCCTCTGGTTCAATCTTAGGTGCTATGGTTGCCTTCATCTCATTACTACTATAAATTTGAAATGAAAATGTCAAATCAAGTTGCTTGAATTTTCTTTCATTTTTCATTAGTTTAATTTCAGTTAAAAGAGAGTACTCTTTTTTTGCTACTTAATATCTTCCTGTATTTTAGTTACTTTTGAAAGAAAAAGACCCACTGAAATCGGTTCTCATGATACATTACGACTCTCCGCTTTGTTATTGATTTCGATAACAATTGAGTTTTGAAATCAGACACCTTATCAAACATTCCTGGTTTTTATATCATTTCTACTTTTTGTATCCTCATTTATAGTGGGTGCATCGCATCGGTGGACCTTCTTTTCCATTTTACTTATTTATTTCATTTTCTGTGTTTTTATTTGCCTTTCATAATTAGTTTTGGGTGCATTATGATATTTTTTCCTACATAGATTTTTTTGTAGTAATGATTGCATTTGACATAGTTATTTCTTCTTTTGTTTTTTAGAAACACTAATATTGACTTGTAATCACGCTATCGAGTATATACCGAGTAGAAAAGATCGCCACATATATTGGAAAGTCCTGCTAATCAATCTGTATGGATGAATATGTTCGTGATTATATACACTATAGTTCGTCTGCTTCATAATCATAGCCTTCATCTGCTGAACCTTCATCCTCTTCTTCTGCTGAACTTTCATCAGAGTCTATGTTTTCAGAACTAGAATCATCTTCGTCAATATCTTCGTTGGTTTCTTCAACTTCTTCTTCTTCCTCATCATCGCTACTCAACTGTTCAACTTTTTCACTTAATGCAATTTCACAATCGCCATCATAAACTTTACAGAATTCGACAGGTTCATTACATCTTAAACAAGACCAATTCTTCTCCTCTTCATCGCTGTTATCCAACATCTTATACTCCTCCAACTTATTAACGATGCAATAGTAGCAATACAAATGACCACAGTTGGTCTCATGAGGATTGGTAATAAAGTTATCATCCACCGAAATGTCGGTTCCAGAACCGGGAACAACCTTACTAGAAGCTTGTTGATAACATATAGCACAACATCTTTCTGGTAAGAACTTAAACAAGGCACCTTTTTGTTCGTTCTTGCTTGCGCTATCCGAATCATCGTCTTTGGATTTAACTAACTTTACCAGTTTTCTAGAAAATTTAGGTATTGAAATGATGGGCATTATGAAAACAATGAATTCAGTAAGTGTGTTCCAAACTAATTGTCTGTCTTGGAATTCATAAGAAATTGTTTGTGGATTAGAAGCAAACGAAACAGAGGTTGACATCAATGCTTTGTATTTTATACCCAAGATTCTTGTCACTAAATTTGGATATTGACCTTTAACGAGAAATATTAAAAAGTTACCCAATGATAATAAAGTGTAAGCCTTTTGAAAATTCGGCAACTGATTTCTTAGGAACTTAAGTATACTTCTAATAAGTCTCTTTCTTCTTGTGCTATTCTTACGTTGGGAAACTCCTTCTTCATCATCATCAAATTCATCGTCATCTAAACCATACAGATACGATTCTAATCTTTTGAAAGTATGACCCATAATTAAATTTAAAAGTAATAAAATCTTTTTCAATTTTGATAACTCGTTCTTAGTTCTCTTTTCAGCATCACCACCATCAAACATGACTAAATTTTGTAATATTAAACCATATGAAGAATTTTTGTCCCAAATGGTGAATTTAAAAATTATCAATTCTAAAATTAGCTTCAGTTCAGACGAAAATTTAGAATTAAATTTATGCAAAAATGGTGGCAATTTCGGGTTATTAATGCTTTCTGATAATTGCTTATTCAACATATTGAAAACTTCGTTATCTAGCATTTTAGCATCGAGTTGTAACACTCTATTAGGTGGATTGACTAAAGGATATTTCATCGTTGGATATTGGATGATTAGTTGCTTTTTATTTTGTTATGTCAGCTGGAATGTATGCTCCGTTGTTCAGACAGTGTATATTAGTGATTATCCTTGATTACAAGTGATTATAAGTGAGTACCGAGTTGCAAGTTAAAGGTTTAAAAAAGAGGTCTATGAGCCAAATCCTTCAACTGAAGGACGAACCAGACCAGATTAAGCGCAATCTAATAGATCCGTTAGAACTCCGCTTAAACTAAACAAATTGGGAAAATAGCACAACACATGATTAAGCAACACGTGACTAAAATCAATTAATTTCTTATATATCATGTGACTCCGTTTCCTACTTTTGATTCCAAAATAACCTGATCCTGATAGGAATGAAATAAATGTGTGCATTATTATATAAGATTTTTTTTAAAGATTGAAATGTCCCTCAAACTTATGTCACTCACAATCCCAGACTCTGAATATTTGAAGATATATTTATGAAATAATAGTTTAGGTTCTAGCATACAAGCATCTGTGCAACTGCCATTAACCAAGCAAACAAAAATGGCAATATCAAATACCGCACCAATTGTTATTGTTGGAGCTGGTGTCATTGGTTTAACCTGCGCATACCAACTAGTTGCTGAACAAAATTACTCAAATGTTACCATTGTTGCTTCTGATTTCCCATCAACTGGTTTGTTGAAACCAGAGTACACTTCTTCAAAGTCTGGTGCTCATTTCAGACCATTCCCATCAAAAAGTCGTGAAGAATTAAGAGATTCTAAACTAGCTAGAGCAACTTACAAGGCATTCAAAGCTTTAGCTAAAAAAGAGCCACATAGTTCTATCAAATGGGTTCAGGGTGTTGATTACCTTGAAAAAAAAGATAAACTTTACCAAAACTTAACCCCGGGCTACAGAGAAGAAATTGATAATTTTGAAGTTATTCCTGCACACAGACTACCAGCTAACGTTAAATTTGGTGCCAAATATTCAACTTGGTGTATTAACGCTCCACTTTATTTGCAATTCCTGGAAAACAAGCTAAGAATGGAGTATGGTATTATATTTGTTCAAAGATCAGTTAAATCTTTAAAACAAGTTTCTGGAATGTATCCAAATCATTTAATTATTAACTGTACTGGTATGGGTTTACAATATGATGGTTCATACGATCCAGACTGTTTCCCTATTAGAGGCCAAACTTTATTAATTAGACCTCCATTAAATTCAGCATTAGAAAATACTACAATAACTTACCAATTAGCTAATGGCTCTTGGATTTTTATTATTCCTAGACCGTTAGATGGCGGTATCATCATGGGTGGTACTAAACAAGTCAATTCAACTGATTCAAGACCAAGTAAACGTGACACTGAAGATATCATTGCTATGGGTAAAGCTAGATTCCCAAGTTTGATGGTTAATGGCGAGTTTGACATCAAAAGAGTCAATGTTGGCTTTAGACCAGCTAGAAAAGGCGGTGTTAAAATTGCTAAAACTGTTATCAACGGATCTAAAATTATTGATTGTTATGGATTTGGAGGTTGTGGTATGGAAATGAGTTGGGGAGCTGCTGAAAAAGTTGTTGAATTGGTTATGAATGAACGTTCTAAGTTATAATCCACTTTCTGTCCCCTTTCTTCTCCGTTCCCCTTCTTTTCAGTTTATAGAAAGTTATAGATGTTTTAGATATGTACATAGCATCATAACCAATAATAACTAATATGAACTTCCCCAGACAAATCCCTGGAGGCAAATGCTACGGGCAGAGCGACGTCTAGAAGCGATGCCTTTCGTCGCGTCGATGACCCATCAGGAATTTGGCATCTATTGATCACTGGATAAGGTTATCTCAGTTCACTCCGTATCTGTATAGTTGAACTTTCAAATATACTTAGTTGCTTAAGCGTCTTCCCTTTCATTAATGAGTGTTCCCTACACCACCGATAGTTACCATTAGACTACCCACAATCCATTTATGTTCAATACAAAATAATATCTCTTCAGAATATCTTTTTCTTTCTTTTATAAAGTCCTTTCATACACCTTTTGAGTCAACAAAAATTGAAAAAAAACAATATAAAAGAACCCAGAATGGATCCATCAAGAACCAATGATACTATAAAGGGTAAACCAGACTTGGGACGCAATTCAAATGGCTTAAAGAAAAGAAAATACTCCAAACAAGGCTGTAACGAATGTAAGAGAAGAAAAATAAAGGTACGCTTTCTCCTGTTTTGTATGTTTTCTTCTATTGAAACTAAATTATTGAATACTAACAATCCTCCTGTTCAATATAGTGTGATGAGGCAAAGCCAATATGTTGGCATTGCAAAAGATTAGATAAAGTTTGTGTTTATAGTCCGAAAAAGGTTGGAAAAGGTAAAACTTTTGAAGATGGTGACCGTTTAATGATTCCTCAGGCTGGAATACCTCGTGACAGTACAAAAAATGTTCTACTCCCACCACCCCCACAACCTCAAGTGTTTTCTACCCAACATCAAGCTCCACCTACATTACCACTTCAACAGCAATCCAGCGGATTTTACATTTATCCGAATACTCTGCCATTGCCTAATTTACAGTACAATAACCATCCTTCTCACTTAGTGAATTTACAATCAAGATACAATATGATGTACAATATCAATAACCAACAGCTGCAACAATTGCAACAGCAACAGCAACAACAACCTACAGATGGATATCAACATTACCCTGCCAGTTTACCTCCGCCAACTCCTCCAACAGGTAGTTTAGGATCCCCTTTACCTCTACCTTCCCAACCACAAACACCTTTAGGTCTACCATTACCACCTCAATTGTCAAACGTTCATCAGTTGCCACCAATTCAATCCCAAGCAGTCACCCCGCAAGAAACAGTAACTAACTCAGTTGCAACTGAAAATGACAAGATCGATATTTCATCTCAAAATATACTACGTGACTCGCCACGATCTAATTTAACAAAAACTTCTACGAAGAATAGCCAAATCCAAGTACTCCCCCCAACAACGGCAACCATAGAAGCTGCATCAAATATACAAATACCCATTTCTATTCCATTGATTTCACCTCCTTCTTCAACACCTTCAATGGTGCATAATGATCCTCGAAACACGTCTGAAAACCTATCACAGCCGATTGGAATGAATCACCCTGACATTGATCCTCTGTCAACCGCAGATCTTTTAGCTAATAGCTTGAATGATTTATTGGAATCAAAAATTCATGAAGCAAGAAATGGATCTTTCAATACTGGGTCTTTATCACCGCTATTTCAAATGTTTGAACAAGGTGACTATCTTATACCTCCACCAGCAGATACAAATGAACAAATTCTAGATTCAACTAACAAGGATAGTAATAACAAAGATACAACAACTGCTGTTCCTACAGCACCGGAATTTATTACCAGACCATTCCCGTTGAGTTCATTCTCATTAAACGACGAACATAAAAGATACTTGGAGTTTTTTTATTACGATTATGCAAGAGTTATAATTCCATTTCAACCAACACCTGATTTGAATCCTGCTCGTGAGATTTTATTAAGTTATGCAAACAAAAATAACTATTTACTGGCGGCAATTTTAGCTTGTGGTGCTTTACAGTCTCATCGTAAAACGTCAAATGTCGAGGATGAGAATAATTATTGTTCTTATTTATCAACCTGTTTACAATTGTTATCGTCGACTCTATCAAAAAAAGATAAAATTAAGACAAATATTGAACCGATGTTATTAACAGTTTTATTATTGACGTCTTACACAGCAGTCTCAAATTTACAAAAATGGAGACCACATCTAAGAGGGGCAAAAGATTTACTAGCTACTTATGACCAATTCAACGAGAATCCGTCATTGTGCCCTAGAAATCCATACGTTATGACATTCTGTAGAATTTGGTACATGTCAATTGAAACGTTGGCTGGGTTATCAGCACCGTTAGGTGGTACTTTACAAAGTGAAGAAGAGATTGAATCTGCAGTCTTCGATATGTCAAACTTGAAAATGTTCTTAGAAAGTATGAATATAAGTAGAAGGGATGGATTTAATTTAATTTACGGATACACCGATTCATTGGCACTTTCATTACAGAGACTGATCAAATATATTAGACGATATAGAAAATTTCAACAAACGTCTAAGAAACACCCAGAAGTAATAAAATCAAAAAGAAAAGACCCTGAAATTTCATTGTTTTCAATTTGTGATTTAACAACTTCAATTCAAAGCGATTCTAAGTTTGAAGTCATTGATAAGTCTGGCATCGTGCCTAAATCTCATTTTATGCATCCTGATAACGATTTAACACCTCCACCTGATTTTCAGCCGTTATCACGAGAGGCCATTCAAAGAATTGTCTTAGAGGATGGATCCATTGAATATATGTCGTGGTATGACATTTCTCATCAATCTTACGTCCACGCAGCCTTTTTGATTATTACATCAATGATATGTTTTTTCCAAAAGAAGCATCCAATGGTCCAAGAACTTGTTTCTAAGAATCTTGATCTAATGGTTTTTCTAAGATCAAATGAAAAAGTTACAAATTATTCCCCAATGCTGTTACAAGTTTCAATGTATTTTACAGGGATAAATTCAATTTATGAAGAGGATAGAAAATTAGTTGTCAAATTCTTTGAGCTTTTAATTGATCTAGGTGCCGCATCTGCCAAATTTGCATTAAACAATTTGAAGAAAAAATGGGCAAAGTATGATCAAAGATCAAGTAAAGAGCATTCCATTAATATTGAATTTGATGAATTTGACGAAGAAGAACTGGATGGTGATATTATCAGTTATTGAAAAGAGTTAGTTTTTAATGAGCCTTTTCTAAGGATCAAAAGCTACCATATTGTACATTATATATATATATTTAAAAAGTTAACTGTTTACAACAAGATAGGAGTAAAAACACAATACTAAAAAGGGAGGTAAATTTTGTCCTCGTAAAAACCAAAAAGTCAGAAAAAAAACAGAAAAAGCAAAAAAAATACTGACGTAATCAGATTTATATTCATCCACGCACGACTTCCCAAAAGAAATGATGTGGTTTATTTATTTTATCTTACTTCTTTATAGGACTTCAAATAGAGATGTAGATGAGTCTTTTGTATCCGTTAAATGTTACCAATCCTGCTTTCTTTTTGATGATTTCTTTAAACTAGTCAAGTACTTTATCACAAATACATCCCTTCATTTTAAAAACAGTATCTTTTGGTAAAGAAGGAGAAAAAGTCGTCTCACCCTCACATAATCAATAAACAACATGTCCCCAGTGAAACATCAAATATCGACGATCAATCTTCCCCAACGACAAGATGACGATGACAATGAATCACCATCTTTGAAGAAACGAAAGTTGGAAGACAATTTACTCAAAACAACAGCAACTACGACGAAATACTTCCCAAATATTTTATTAAACTTACCTTCTGAGTTACTAATAAATTTAATAAAGCAGGGCTCACTTACAAGATCAGATTTACTGAACCTTTCATTATTATCAAGTTTACATAGATCTAAATTCCATCCATTTGTTTACGAAAAGGCCAAACTAACGTGGTCTGATTTCAAAGAATTTGATGAAACTTTCAAAAATAAAGATTTAGTAAAATCAGTTAGAGTTTACAGTAATTTAGTAGACAGAAAAGCCACAAGTTACGGAGAATGGAACATTTCGTTGAAAGGAATCCTTGAGAACTGTCAAAATCTAAATGAATTAGTTATTGAAATGATGTCTTCTTCAAGATTCTTGAAATATCAAGATAAATTTGATGTTGATTTATCGGATAAAATTACAAAATTGAAATTAATAAGCCATTGCGAAGAAGCAAACGATGAATCTTTATTCGAATTAACTCAATTACAGAAATTTCATAACGTGAAGCAATTAACATTGAATGGATTTCTCTTATCTAAAGATCAATTTTTTTACCCAAAATATAAATCAGATTTTTCAGATATGAAAGTCAGATCAAAAGATGGTAAATTACTATATTTGGACGATTTAAAATTGGTTAACTGTAAATGGGAACATCCATTTAATTTGAATGATATTTTTTCACCCAGTTATCCCTCCCCAAATCCACTGATAAATGTTAATCAATTTGCTGAAGAATTTACATCGCCATCATCGTTAGCTTTGATGTACAGTAAAGAATCATCATCGTTTGTTGTTAGTGAAAGGTTTAAATTGTTTATTAATAATGAAAACGATGAACATTTCTTATTCCAAACTAGATTCTATTCAAACTTGAAAAAATTATCGATTGTTATATTATCCCAAAATTATGAAGAAAACAAAGTCTCTTATTATTATCCTTGGTTAAATTGGTTATCACTAAAACGTAAATATCATGTTCAAGATAAAACTACGAACGAAATTCAACAGCGTTCAATATTAACGAATTTAGAAAGCTTAACGCTAGTTGGCTGGAGAATTACAAACATAAATGAACTTGATAAAGTGTTTTTAATTGGGGATGATATGACATATAATATTGGTAAGATACAATTATATTTGAAAAGATCAGGTAATCATGAGGTTGAGGTCACAAATGATGATTTAATCGAATTGAAAAAAATTAAAAGAAAATTAAATTCAATTTTCAACACTAATGGTAAAAACACAACTTGTTGCAATATTGAAGTTGGTTACATTGAAGAATGCTTGAATGATGGTAGATTTGCCGATAATTTTTCAAAGATGGAATAAATTATACTCCGTCATATGTCTGAGAGATACGAATAATGTTAATGCTCTTTCCTTATATAAACGATTTTTTTCCTACCCCTATGCTGATGTGTATAGATAATGACCGTTTTTCTTCTTTTTTGTGCCTATTTTGCTTTTTTTGATCCCCCTTTTCCCCTTTTTCAAACAAAAAGCCCTTTGCTTGGTTTTTCTTCGTGATATAGACAGTTAATTTGGATCTTACTTCCTGCCTTTTTGATTCCAATTCCAATTCCGTTCCTCCCTCTTTTTTCAGCTTTGTTCACCCCATAACATACTACTCATCAGTGACAATAAATATTAAGTCATACAACCCCACTGCTAAATGAGAAAACCACAAAAAGAGGAGAGAAAATATGCAGCAGCAATACGTAAGGGAACGCATATTAATCACATGACTTCATTCCCAGTACCCAATGTCAATAAAAACTTAATTCGATTTCTTCACATGTTTATAATGCAAAAAGACCCTAAATGGGGTGGTAAAAGCTAAAAAAAAAGAAAGAACACAAAAAGGTAGACGAACTGATGTAAGATAAACATTGAATGGGGTTCATTGTGAACACAAAAAACAGCTTGAATTGCATGTGTGTTTACGTCAATGAAAGGTGGGGTGGGGGGTGTTAAATATAAGTTCTGTTGGAGTTGACTAAATCGTTATGTGAATTTGTTAAACTGTGTTTATTTTATAGCTATTGCGTGACTAGATTTCAATTTACAGGTTATGAAAAGTGTAATTGTAACTATTCACATGCGTTCTTTTTGCAGTTTCTTTGCCGGTATAATGATTCTTCTACTCCGAACAAATCAACAAAACTCCGTAGATTAAAAAACCTTTTGAGGGGCGCGTTGTCTCTACATTGATTTGGATTTAGGGGTGGGATAGTATAGACCTATGTACATTGGGGGAGATAAAGGATGAATAAACGACCATTTAAATTCCTTGTCTCTCTTGAAAACAGTTATATTTGTATATTATATACAGAAAATATTAGAAGCCCATGCAATAACAAAAGGATGCAGGGAAATTAAGGTACCTAACTGCTGTACTTTAGTATTAACATCTCACGATGGCGTGGGCTGAATTTGATTGATTTGTTTTATTACAGGGAAGTATGAACAACAAAAAGAGACAAAGAATTCATTATAGTTTTTGCGGAAACTTGAATGTAGTTATGCTGTATAATGGTATCGTTGAAGTAAATTGAACTATGCCGTTGTTAGATTTTGGTATAATGAAAAGATCAAGTATTCTGTTAAACTAGGTAAAGTACAGAGATGGTAACTAGCGTGCAGCGATAATGTTCGGCTTCCGATCGCTTTGATTTTTTGAGCATACATACGTTCTATAAGAGATAAACATGAAAGGTATCCGACTAAGAAACGGTTTAAGATTCGGTATCCAATGTGGCTCTCAAAGAAAGTTGCCAGAATAGTTCTAAAATGGCAACACAACCTACATTTCTTCGCAAATTGAAATATTGTAGATACAAAAACTACAATCGAAACTCTCTGGTTGGCCCAGATTTGTTATCTATCTATCTCTACCTATCTATCTGATTTATGGTAATTTGGCGGCGATGAGATTCGGTCCCGCAAAAAGGAAGGGGTCTCTCAAACTGATTATACACCCCTGCATTTTGCTTAACGGTCTTTGAAGTGAGGGACTAGAATGGGTGAATGGAACAGGGTGAAAGGGAACCCCATGTTGTAAAAATATTACTTGGTAAGAAAACACAAGTTGCTCTGGCAATTCAACAAATTCATTGATTTACTAGTAGTTTTAGATTAAAAAAATTGTAAGTTAGAGGAACAAACGGACTGGATCGTGAGTGAAATACAAAGCAAGTAAGAAAGGGATGGAAAAATAGAAGAAGCTCTATCTAACTGTTCGAGCCTTTATAAAGGTTCATTATTGAAGATTGATTGCTTAAAACCACAAATACCACAGTAACACAGTTTTTCATTCAAAAGAGGAAACTACAGAGTTCGTGGCCATTATCGCTTTCAAGCGATGCTTAGTATAAAAACCATCGAAGGTAACCAAATGAACCGAGTCCAGGCTAACAACTGAGTTGCCCAGAACCATCGGTGTTAGAAACATCCACTATGTATAATCCTCTCCATATACACCCCATATTTGGAAACACAGAGGGGTCATCTATCTGGTGTAAAGAACATGGTGCAGGGTGCCACAATGCCAAAATCGCTTCCGTGGTTGACAAAGTCCATGTTCTCATTGGTCCGCGAAGAACCTAAGATAGGGTTGGCTGTAACCACAAGGGCCTTACTCTGGGGAAAAGAAAACGCATGATGACTGAAAGGTCGGCCGGAGATGATTTGTTCTCCCATAATCACAAACAGAGTGAACAGTAATGTTAAATATCAGGAGATATACATACCGGGGAGCGGGAGCTCCCGGGGACACGAAATTGTTTGTTGTCCCTATAGATAGTTTCCATTCCTTCGACTTTATCATGGACTGGCTTGGAAATAACGCAAGAATACACGAGTTACACTTCTCAGGATAGGAGAATTTAACTAAATGTTTTTTATATTCAACCAACAGAAAGCCTCTTTCCCCTATGCTAAATTGGTTGGGTTTTTTTCCTTCGGATCTTTGAGACCCTTTCCTGGGGACGACTGCTCCATGTAAACAGCGAAATCTCCTCTGGCTGTTTATCTATTTATTTCGCTCAGGGCAACCCATCAATCGACTTGGGGGACGAAGGACTACAACCACTACTCAGTAGTTCGACGAGGAGTGGAAACTCGCAACGGCAGTGTGCGACGTGTTGCCCGACCGCTCGCGTTTGAGACGGCTAGCGTTTAGAAGGCTCTCCCGTATATGTACCATGGTGAGAAGTGGGTGTTGAGTGGTCGGACACCCCCATGATACCCACCGGAAACTGCGTGTGTGAAACCGGATACTTTCTGATAAATAGATACCATTTTAGTAAATATATATATATCGATCCATTTTTCACTTCTTTTCCTTTTCCTCTTCTTTTTTCAAGCCTTTTCTGTTATAATAAACTCCTAATATTCTTCAATTTGCTATTATTATCTTTTTTTTTCAATTAGTCAGCTGAATTAAACCAAAAATGTCCGCAATCTTAAAGCAAAGGATTAGATATGCTCCATACTTGAACAAGCTTAAAACAGCCGAAGAATGTATTCCACTATTCAAACACGGCCAATACTTAGGTTGGTCTGGTTTCACCGGTGTTGGTGCTCCAAAAGCTATTCCTCAAGCCTTAGTTGATCACGTTAAGGCCAACAACTTACAAGGCCAACTTGCTTTCAACTTGTTTGTTGGTGCTTCTGCTGGTCCTGAAGAATCAGAATGGGCGACCAACGACATGATCTTGAGAAGATCCCCACATCAAGTCGGTAAGCCAATTTCCAAAGCCATTAACGAAGGTAGAACTCAATTCTTTGACAAACATTTATCAATGTTTCCACAAGATTTAACTTACGGTTACTACACCCGAGACAAGGAAGGTTCCAAGAAGTTGGATTACGCAATTATTGAAGCAACTGCCATTACTGAAGATGGTTCCATTGTCCCAGGTCCAGCTGTTGGTGGTTCTCCGGAAATGATCTCCTACTCTGATAACGTTATTATTGAATTGAACACTGCCACCCCATCTTTCGAAGGTTTACACGATATTGACGTTCCAGTCAATCCTCCATTCAGACAACCATACCCATACACCACTGTTGACCAAAAATGTGGTGTAACAGCTATCCCAGTCGACCCTTCCAAAGTCATTGCCGTCGTCGAATCAACCACCCCAGATAGAGTTCCAAACCCAACTCCATCAGACGAAATGTCAAGAAAGATTGCTGGTCATTTGATTGAATTCTTTGAAGACGAAGTCAAAGCCGGAAGAATGCCAGAAAACCTACACCCATTACAATCTGGTATTGGTAATGTTGCCAATGCAATTATTGAAGGGTTAGCTGATTCTTCTTTCAAGAACTTGACCGTTTGGACTGAAGTCTTGCAAGATTCATTTTTACCATTCTTTGAAACTGGTGCGATGGACTACGCTACTGCCACCTCTATCAGATTGTCTCCAGATGGTTTTAAGAGACTATTTGATAACTGGGAACTCTACCAATCTAAACTATGTTTAAGATCTCAAGTCGTTTCTAACGCTCCAGAAATTATCAGAAGACTAGGTGTTATTGCCATGAACACCCCTGTCGAAGTTGATATCTATGCTCATGCTAACTCAACCAACGTTAACGGTTCAAGAATGTTAAATGGTTTAGGAGGTTCCGCTGATTTCTTAAGAAATGCTAAACTGTCCATCATGCACACTCCAGCTGCTAGGCCATCCAAGACTGACCCAACTGGTATTTCTTGTGTCGTCCCATTTGCTTCCCACATTGATCAAACTGAACACGACTTAGACGTTATTGTTACCGATTTCGGTTTGGCTGACTTAAGAGGTTTATCTCCAAAGGAAAGAGTTCATCAAATGATCCACAACTGTGCTCACCCAGATTACAGAGCCCAATTACAAGACTACTACGACAGAGCACACTTCTACTGTGAAAAGAAGAAGACTTTGCACGAACCACACATCTTAAGAGATGCTTTCAAGATGCATGTTAACTTGGAAGAAAACGGTACTATGAAGTTGGACTCTTGGGATGTCAAGTTTTAATTAAATTAATTCAAATGAAAATGAAATGAAAAAAAGGCTGCTATGGTAAAAATATTCTCTAGAACAAATTTTATATATATATATATTCATTTATATGTTTTTAGTATCAAACTAAGCTTAATTGTGTATTAAACTCATTTATAAGCCAACTAGTAAATTCATAGTATAGTGCATCCATCCAACCTGATAAGAGAGGCTCTTCAGGAGGCTGCCAGAAATTGATACGTGTCGAGGGAATGAATATAAATCGATTCTAGTACGTTGAAAAATTGTTGCCCAAAACAAATCGTCAACTTGTTTGTTCGAAGTTCGTTTGTTCCGCAGAAGCGAGGGAAATGGTTTAGTTTGAAATTTGAAAAATTGTCATTGGCCCAGTATTTCAACCTTTGTTCCCCACTCTTAGCTTTACTCTTTTTAATAAATATTTCACTCAATTGGCCCTCGTCTGTATATAACCATATCGAATCACAACTGCATATACTATTTGTCACAATGGCGGTCGAAGAACTTAAAGAATTGGTTGAAAAACTAGAAAACAGAATCCATGAACTAGAAAAAAAAGCAGGTATCTTTCCGAAGACATTACCTCCTGCTTTAAGAATGGTCTTAATTGGTCCTCCAGGTGCTGGTAAAGGCACTCAAGCTCCAAACTTAAAAGAAAAGTATTGTGCTTGTCATTTAGCCACTGGTGATATGCTAAGATCCCAAGTTGCTCAAAAGACCCCATTAGGTTTAGAAGCTAAGAAGATTATGGATCAAGGTGGATTGGTCTCTGATGAAATTATGGTTAATATGATTAAGGACGAATTAGCCAATAACTCTGAATGTAAGAACGGTTTCATCTTAGATGGTTTCCCAAGAACTATTCCACAAGCTGAAAAATTGGACCAAATGTTAGAAACTAACTCTACTCCATTACAATCCGCTGTTGAATTAAAAATTGATGATGAATTATTAGTTGCTAGAATTACCGGTAGATTAGTCCACCCAGCTTCTGGTAGATCTTACCACAAGTTGTTCAACCCACCAAAGGTTGAAATGACTGATGATATCACTGGTGAACCATTAATTCAAAGATCAGATGATAATGTCGATGCTTTAAAGAAGAGATTAGTGACTTACCACAAGCAAACCGAACCAATTGTTGATTACTACAAGAAGAACGGTATCTGGTCCGGTGTTGACGCTTCTCAATCACCAAAGACTGTTTGGTCTGACATCTTAAAGTGTTTAGGTCAGAAATAAGTGTCTGACCTGCTTACTCTTTCTTGATTTCCTTTATACTTAACGATATAAAATAAAGGAAAAAAACTACGAAAATACAAATAGTTTAAGAAATGGGTTCTTTTCTATGTCGATGCATGGTTTTTGTTTCGGGAAAGTTTAAAGTTTTTACAATTTATTAAATTCAAGAATGCAAGGTTATTCTATATTGTTGGATTCTTTTGTGATTTTATTTATCTGTGTTCTTTTTTAAATTTTCATATATTAAAGACTCCTTGTTGTATTTATTTATCTTATTTTCATAGCTCTATGTTTCTTTTGTTTTCTTTCCTTTATTTATATTTATTCTCATATTATTATACTCTCTGTCAGTATAAGACTTGAAGTAGCGTAGTTGATGTATTTACTTGTATCACCTTATTAGGAAAGCATTTTGTGTCCGGATGAATACAATAGACGATCGACGTGTGAGAAGGTCGATCAGCACCAAGAAATAGAGGAACAAATGCTTAAAACAGAAAGCGAATCCTAGCAACAGGCAGGTAGACAGACTCATTTGATATTAATCAATATTGAAAGACAGAAAGACATCTTGTATCAGATATACACTATCAGTTAAATGCATATATCAAGTTAATTAAGACCAATTTCCAATTTGATATTGCTCTTTAATTTAAACGATTCTTGAAAACTACAATAATCGATCAACTAACATTATTCGAATAAGTATATGAAATATAGTAAAATATGTCGTTTATTTTCAAATCCCCATTAGATATCGAACTTAGATTGGACGGCGAAGATAGTCGTGAATCCGTTGAAGTGAAAAATGCAAAAGGTCGTAAAGAGAAGTTAACTTTGTATAAGGATGGTGAAACTGTGAAGGGACAAGTGACAATACGTACAAGGGACAATAAAAAAGTCGAACACTTAGGTATCAAAATACAATTATTAGGTACCATTGAAACAAATAATGACGGTGTTCAAGCTGATGACTTTTTGTCATTAGCTCATGAATTAGCATCCCCTGGTGAATTAAAACATCCTGAAACTTTCCAATTTGAGTTCAGAAATGTTGAAAAACAATACGAAAGTTACAGAGGCTCTAACGTTAGGCTCAGATATTATTTAAAAGTTACCGTTAGTAGGAAATCAGCAGATGTTATTAGAGAGAAAGAATTGTGGGTTTATCAATATCAAACTGAGAGTCAACAAAGTCAACCAACGGAGTTCGAATCCAACAACAGTTCAAAAACAAAAGATCTTACAGATTCCACAATGCCAACATCAACTGTTAAGATGGATGTTGGTATTGAAGATTGTCTGCACATTGAATTTGAATATTCTAAGAACAAATATTCATTAAAAGACGTTATAGTGGGTCGAATTTATTTTCTATTGGTGAGACTAAAGATCAAACATATGGAATTGTCACTGATAAGAAGAGAAACTTGTGGTTCTGCACCAAACCAAATCAGTAATAGTGAAACCTTGGCAAGATTCGAAATTATGGATGGTGCTCCAGTTAGAGGTGAAACTATCCCGATAAGATTGTTTTTAGGTGGTTTTGATTTGACTCCAACTTACAAAGATGTTAATAAGAAGTTTTCTACCAGAACATTTTTAAGTTTGGTCTTGATAGATGAAGATGCTAGACGTTATTTCAAACAAAGTGAGATCATCTTATATAGAGACGAATGATCGTGTTTCATTATCATATGTATACTTTTTGTGTATTTTGATCGAATAAAAAACATGTTACAGTTTCAAAGAATGAGGTAAATATTTAGGTGATTTTGTGAAGGGGCTTTTTTCGAAATGCGAAATAAAATCAAACAAGAAAAGGGGACCGCCTCCCACTGAAGGAAAACAATGATAACAAGCAAGAATCGACTGATAAGTGAGTAAATTACTGAAACTACAGGTGAAACTGGTTGATTTACAACATGTTTATTAGTCTAAAAAGGTGGGATCAACCAGAAAATAACGTGAGATCCACTGCACTAGTTCACACATACTTAGGACAATGTCACAAGAAGGATAATATCAAACTTGATAAAAATAGCTCACATTTACTTTCAAAGTCAACTAAGCAAGATAAACAAGCTACAGATGTACCAAAACAACACTTAATTAAAAAATACAAAGCTATTGAGGATAATTTTAAGTTGAATGACTTTATATACCCAGTTATTTCTTTAAATGGTAATGAAAGATTAAAGACCAAAAGCTTACGTAAATCCAAAACAAGCTGGATTCAAACGACAACCGATAAACTAGCATACTTTGAAACCCAAAAAAAACTTAAAACAATATTAAAACAATCAATTCTCAAGGAATCTTCAAAATTGGATAGTTCAAGTAATGTATTTTTTCAAAGGGCTTTGAAAAAGGGTTCATTTTCAATAAAGACACCAAATCTAGTCGACATAAATGAGTTTAAAGTTCTTGATGATGAACCAAACGAATTCCTAGTTGATTATGACTTAATACAATATTTAACCCAACCACGAAAGCCAATAAATTCATACAAACCGAGTTATTGGATTAACGAGGGCTTTAGAATTGAAGATGTTTTCAACGAAGCTAAATTAAATATAGAGATAGAATTCAAACCTCCAACTGATCAACCTGGCTTATTAACTGAAATAGGAAAAACTGATATCTCATTTGATTTCCAAGTAGAAATTCCAATAGTTTCTAATAGCAGTTTCAGTATGCATGTATCGAATTACAAGTTACAAACGTGGTACTTGAAAAGAGCGGATAAATCAAAACCAATTGATACAAAGTACATTGAAGAGCAAGTATTGAATGAACCTTCAAACGAGAATGAACTGAAATTCAAAGTTCAAACAGTTTATATCCCAACTGAGAATCCAATACGGGATATTCAGCTCTATGTTAAAGTAATAAAAGGGCAGAAAAATACTATCCTAAATAAATGGAATTTCTCAAAATTAAAACTAACAAGAATGTCATGGACGCCATTTGTGAAGCTATCAAAGCAGAAAATCTTAGAGGAGGAACTCAGTGATAGAAAGAATTTGGAAATTCCAATCTATTCACCTGATTCATTACAAGTAAAATCAATAAAACAATCCGAATTGGATGAATCTCTTACATTGAAGAAAGGAATGATTGAAAATAAAGCAGTGGTAAGTGTTGGTGTTAATGAATCGATCAGTAGTAGTGATACAAGCCATGAAGAAGTGAATGATTTCAAAATTAACGTTACAAAATACTTAGTGAATGAAACTTTACTTCAAGACCAACCATCGAGTAAGATTGTTGAAGCTAGCAATATTCCAGAAAAGAAGGAAATGCCATTCACCAGTTTATCAACAATGCGAAATCAATTAAACAAAGAACCGAAAAGCATTCAAAATATAGAGATAACTGAAACCCAAGGCACTGAAAGTTTCTTGCAAGAAACAAGTCCAAAAGCAAGTAAAGCTCCATCTCAGAAAAACAAGTCTAATACTGAATTATCAGAGATTGAGCTATTAGCTTTCAAAAAACGTAAAATGCAACAGCCTAAGCTTGATGTTGCAGGTATTAGCACTTTCCCTTTACTTGAAGCCTTAAACTATTCAACAAAATTATATGAAACAGATATAACTAGTAAGAAAACAGATATAACTAGTAAGAAAACTGCAGCCCTGGTTTGTGATCAAGATATATCTGAACCCGAGGTTAAAATTGTTGATGAAGAAGATATAATGGGTACATTTTTGGAAGGTAGTATACTTGACAGCAAAGTTAATATAAACTATGCCATGAGTGAATTAATACCAAAAGAATCTAAAAAATTCAGACGGATAGCAATCAACACCAACTTATCGGAAAAGAATCCATCTTTATATTTCCAATTAGAAAATATATCAGAACACTTTGAAAACAAATTTATAATTCATGAATTTTCAGTTGATGAACAAAATTCACAGTTACAGTTTGATATATTCATTAATGAATCATGTGGAGTAATAATGATAAAACCAATTCAAATCTATCAAGTGGATTCTGTTACAAAAGAACCTCTATTTTTTCAAAATTTATCAAAAATTGTACCGCAGATTCAAAGTTTGATTGTTCTCTTATTGATAGATTCAATTTCAGAAACCGACACAAAGTTAATCATTTTCTTAGATGACTGTGATAAGTATGGCATAAAAGTTTATCAGATTGGTAACAACTCGAAATCAATACTAGCTAAATTAAGCGAACTAGTAATCAGTTATGGAACAATAATTGAAACTGACTTATCAAGTAATAATATCAACGATCTTACATATAACAACGAACATCAATTTTTATTTAATTGTGGATTATTAAACCCTCTTCTAGTCAAATTTATATTGGAAAATATAACTTTACAAGAATTTGTTGAACTGAGTCATTATCAAAGATTGGAAATGTTTAAAGATATAGTTTCAGTTGAGTTATTGGAAAAGCTAGATGACAACTTTCCAATGGCAATGAGATCTTGAAAAAGTATTGGCCTATATTTCAAGGCTGTGTTAACAAGAATAAAAATGCAAAAATAGTGATGGCAAACTATTTACTAATCTAGGTTAAACGATTGATCTAAGTTTGCCTTTGTTTTCTCTCTAGATCAATTTTACTTTTCTAAGGGTGCTAAAAGAAGATTCAATTAGCTGAATATTAAAATGTCAGAGAATCTCATTATAAATGAAAATTTAAGCTATAACTATGTGCCCAGCAAAGAAAATAGTTTACCTCATTATTCAGACAAGATAATATTGCCACAATCGGTTCTTGAATCACTAGTTAATCAACAACGAGCATTATCATTGGATTACTTGCCCCATCCACTGATATTCAAACTATCTACAATTCCAAACTCAGTAAATGAAAACGAACTATCATGCTTTGTTGGTGTGAAAGAGTTTAGTTCGAATAAAGGTGAAGTAGAGTTACCACATTTAATAACAGAAAAGTTGCAACTTAATAATACTTCATGCACCTTGAATCTGAGCTTGATTCAAACGATACCAAAGGGCAAACAATTATCCTTAAAGCCATTAAAGATTTATAACGAAATTAAAGATTGGAAATGGTTTCTGGAGGCTAAACTAACTAAGTACTATACAACCTTATCAACCAACAATTTATTGATATTGAAAGATAATGAAAAGCTTTATAAGTTAGAGATATGTGACGCTGAACCAAGTGATACAATTTGCATAATTGACACTGATATTGATTTAGATATAGTACCACTTGATGATTTAATGGCTAATGAGTTGTTGAACAATAATCAAGATGAAACAAAAGAATTCAAACTAGTTAAAATCAACGAATCAATAAAATTAAACAACGATGATAAATTAAGGTTAGATATTGGGGATGAGGCTAATTTCAAACAATTGATATTTGAATCAGACTCAGATTTTGTTATTGATAATAGCCGATTCATTGCTAAAGATTCTTTTATTTGGAGTACCTTTAACCAAGGTGTAAAAAGAATAGAAATAGACAAGACAAATGAATTCTTGAAGAATGAACTGTATATTATTCCAATTGGTGAAGAAGGCTCTACAATTGAATTTATGATATCAACTGATTTAATAAATGAATTCAATATTGAAGAAACCGGTGATGATCAAGATGATAAGTTATATAAAGTCTGTTCAAATTGTAGCTCCAAGATTTTGAAATCATCGTCATTTATGCATGAGAATTTTTGCCAAAGAAATAACGTTAAATGCTTAAAAGGTTGTAACAAGATTTTTTTGAAAACTATCCCTGGATCCCATTGGCATTGTTGTGACTCCTTTGGTGACTCTAAATTTAGTCATGAGTTGCATATGAAGTACTGCCATAAATCAGAGACTTTATTACGATGTTCTCGATGTTCAAACGATAATTCGTCGACATTATTACAATTATCATTTCACAAATCTGTTGAATGTCCATTAAGTTTACATGAATGTAAATTTTGTCATTTAATAACTCCTAAATTGGAGTCGACGATCGAATCTAAATTATCAGGATTGTCTCAGCATGAATATGAATGTGGATCCAAGACTAGCAATTGTTTGAAATGTAACAAATTGATCAAATTGAAAGACTTTGATGTTCATTATCAATTACATGAGTTGCATAGAATCAATAAGCCAACACCTATAAAATGTTCAAACGTCAATTGTATCAGAATAGTGAGTAATAATACAAACCAATTTCAATTGTGTGATTTTTGTTACGGACCACTGTATTCAAGTGTTAATGATTCAAATTTGATCAAACTGAAGTCAAGAATAGAAAGAAAATATGTCTTACAGTTGAGTAAAGGTTGTGGGAACTCATTTTGTAAGAATTTATATTGTAAATCAAGTGGATTAAACAATAAATTGATTAAAATTGATGAAATTATCAAATTTGTCAAGAATAATTTGATCAATTTTGATAATTTTTGGTTTTGTGTTGATATTAGCACAACTAGAAAGAAGCTCTATATTGATCTATTATCTGAAGATAAAGAACTGCTGGACTACAATTACGGTTGGATTTGTAAAGGTATTAGTGTAATTCCATTCAACAGCAGCAATAATAACAACGATTTTGAATATTTGCAAAGAATCAAAAGCTGGGTTCATGAAAATGGTGTTACAAACCATGAAATTTAGATTCAGTTTATAACTTTTATGTATATGTATGTGTATGCATAAATGATGATAGAAATAAAACTAATTAATTAATTCAAAAAAGTTCCAGAAAAAAAACATAAACGTGGGTAAATATTATATAAGTAAAAAATACAAGTATGATTTGCAAATAGAGAAGACGAATTACTTGAATAATTTTGCAACTGAGATAGCACCTTCATCACCTTTATTCATAACCTTTGCAACGGCCAGTTGGAAATCTTCTTGCGTAACATGAATTCTTCTTTCTCTTAAAGCATACATACCAGCTTCTGTACAAACACCTTTGATTTCAGCACCTGAACAGCCATTCATTTTATCAGCAATCTTCATTAAATCGATACCTCTTGTTAAATTCATTGATCTGGAATGAATTTTCAAAATATCAGTTCTGGCAGTTAAAGTTGGAGGTGGGAATTCAATCTTACGGTCTATTCTACCAGGTCTTAACAAAGCAGGATCTAAAATATCTAATCTGTTTGTAGCCATAATAATTTTAATGTCTTTTGAAGATTCAAAACCATCCAATTGATTCAACAATTCCAACATCGTTCTTTGAACTTCAGAATCTCCTCCGCCTGATGATGACTCCACTCTGGACGAACCAATGGAATCAATTTCATCCATGAATATGATTGATGGTGCATGTTCCCTAGCCATAACGAATAGTTCTCTCACCATTCTAGAACCTTCACCAATATATTTTTGAACCAATTCAGAACCAGAAACTCTAATAAACTTACAATCAGTATGATGAGCAACTGCCCTTGCTAAAAGTGTTTTCCCAGTACCTGGAGGACCGTATAGAATAACACCCTTTGGTTGTGCGATACCTAAACTTTCAAACAACTCAGGATGTTTAACTGGTAATTCAATGACTTCTTTGATTTCTTTGATTTGTTTATCTAAACCACCAACCATATCATAAGTTGAATCAGGAACTTTTTCAACCATCATCAAAGAAACTAATGGATCAACTTTGTTTGGTAAAATTTGATGTAGTTCATAATTATCAGATCTGAGGCAAACTCTTATAGATGGAGTAATTTTCTTAATATCAATATCGCTCGAAACATTGACAACGTATTTACCTTCAGGATGAACTTTAACTAAAGCTTTCTTTTTACCCATAACTTTAATAACTTCACCAACGTATGAACCTGGTTCTTGTAATTGTTTGAGTTCATCTTTCAAAGATCTAACTTTCAAATTCAATGCATTTCTTTGAGCTTCTAGTCTTCTTAAATTTTGTGTTTTTAAAGAAACTTGAATTTCATAATCTTGAATCTTTTGTTTAAAAAATGGTTTGATACCACTTTCGTGTGATAACGTTGTAGTCATTCTTTTGAATCTGAGTGAGTATGCTGGTTTATTTTGTATAAGGGTTATCTTGAAAGAATAATAAAACAGTACTTCTATATGTGTTAACTTGCGGATTGAATTGAGTGAAAATGGGAGAAGAGTCTAAGTTTTCAAAAGCCTTAGCTATTATAAAATCAATTGAATATTTGTAAGTGATCAAAATTTGAAAGAGCAGTTGATTAAATGAAGGATAATTGATCATGGGGATTCATCAAACAAAGCCAAATATAGTCAAATCAACCCTCGATTGTTTTTGGTGGCAAATTTGAATTTAATCATGTTCAAGTTGAGGAGCGCTGTCTGTCAGTTTGAGCTGATGAGTAAGTAGGTGCGAGGTGTTAAGATAAGATACCAGGATCCACCCGTCTTTTTATTCTTTGTTTGTTTGATAGATCAAGACAAGGTTGGGATTTGGAGTATTTATATCTATATCTGGTTTACTTGACTCCAACGTCAGTGGAGAAATATACAGGCTACTGACATAAAGATAAGTAAATAAGATCATGAAGATACAATTTAGTTCGACAACAATACTGTCTATACTCTTTTTAATTCAAATATCAATCGCAGTGATACCCACGTTTTGTAAATGTGATTGTGAATCAAATTACATGATTTTTAAAATAAACAATGACCAACTAGACAACAATCTAAGCAGTTGTAAAGAATGTAACGTCGAATTTTGTTTGAATGAAAGTATTGAATTATGTGAAGGAGACAGCTCCAGGGAGAAGATGACAGCAGTGTGTTTCCGTAAGTACTATGATCAAGATTCAATGTATCAGAGTGTAATTTACTAACAAATGATTGACTGCAATGGTGGTTACTGGTATGATTTTAAATAGAGAAGGAATCTATGAAGGACTCTGTTATCATAGAGTCGTTTTTAGTTGTGATTGCTGGATTGATAGGCAATCTGGTGGTGAGACGGGTGATGGTGTAATTGGGCGACATATACATCTCTACACCAATTCTAACATCGGACGACCGACGCGAAAAGAAAGAAAGAAAACAAGAGGCGTGTCTGTGCCAAACTCTTGATTTTCTGGTGATGGAAATAATTTTTTGGTTTTCTTGATTTTTTTTGATTTTTAGTGTTTTTCTTGTATGTAAAGTAAGTATCATTGTCAAGTATGTATGAAAGAATAAATCACCTTCATTTGAATAATTTATATCTACTCTTCTTTTCCCTTTTACCCTGCTTCTCCTTCCCCTACAAAAGTCTTCTTTATTATTCTTTGTATATTTTTCCATACATTTCTACAAAGGAATAATAACTTATCATCTTAACCCATCCCATCCCATCATAGATTAGATTAGTTTAATATATACATCGTTCATTCAAGTTTTGAAATTTCGAAAAGAAAACTCAACTTGCTGATTCAATTTTTCTATTAACTCAATCAATTCAATATTTTTACTTTTATATATTTATATATATAAAACAAAAGGGAACCTTTTTTCAACAACACCAATCCACTAATTCATATTTTTATTCGTTAGTTTTGTTAAATTCATTTTTATTACATTACTATCTTGTTCAAGTAATTAGTCAATTTTTTATTCACTTTGTTACAAGCTTTTTTCCAAAACATTTTAAAACTGCAATACATTAGTTATCATGTCTAACAATACAAACATGAATCCTCCATCCACTGCTGCTACTCCGGCTGCTACTACTACTGCTACTACTACTGCTACTACACCAGTTACTACCACAACTGTTCCAGCTAGTTCTACTTCTACATCATCTTCCTCCTCATCCTCAACTCCTCAGCATCATTCTTCGACTCCATACACCCCTTCATCTTCAAATAACAATTACAAACAAAACCGTAGAAATAACCATCAAAATATGAACTCTGGCTACAACAGTTATAATCCCCAATTACAGCAACAAGCATACTACCCTCAGCAACAGTGGCAGCCAACGTATCTGTCTCAATATACATCTCCCCAAGTTCAACACCACCCCAATGCTCCATACGGTTATTCTTTCTATCCACCCCAAGGTGTTCCAGGTCAAGCTTACTATGCTTCTCCTGCTCCTGGTGCTCCTGGTTCCGCCAATCAAGCTGGTCAACAAATCCCTGTTTCTCCAACTTTGAATAGTCATAACAATCTCTATCCGAACAATAATGTGAGCATTAAGAATAAAAACGGTGAGGCTGTTACATTTGTCAAAGGTCATTCCAAAGCTGCGTCTTATTCTTCAAATAAAGCAAATTCTGCATTATCTACCCCTGTTTTAACAAAGGCTTCAGTTGCTTCAAATACCCCTTCAACTGCAACTAGTTCTGCTTCAACTGTTATTACACCATCAAGTCCAACTAAACAAGCCCCTTCAAAATCAGAAGCACAAGCTGCTTTCAAAGCTGCTTTGTTAGCTAAGTTGGCTTTGAAAAAGAAAGCTACTGAACTACCAAATGCTGAAGATAAAAAACATGAAGAGCCAGTCAAGGAAAAACCCATTGCGGAACCAGCCAAGGAAACTGTAGTTCCTGCTGTTAAACAGGAAGAAACTCCAAAGGTTGAAAAGCCTGTTGAAGAACCTAAGGAAGTCACACCTGCTGTTGCTGCAGAAGTGAAACAAGCTCTTTCTGTTGAAGAAGTGAAACAAGCTCTTTCTGTTGAAGAAGTTAAAGAAGAAGTTGTTGTTCCTGTTACTGTTGTTGAAGAAACTTCGAAAGAACAAGCACCTGTTGAAGAAACTCCTATAGAACAAGCTCCTTCTGTTGAAGAAGCTCCAAAGACAACCGTTCTTCCAACTGAAAAAGAAACCCCGAAGCCCGCTGCCGCTCTTGTTGAATCAGCTCCTAGTACCACTGAAGAAACTACTCCAGCTCCGGAGGAAGAAGAAGTCGGTGTCGAAGGAGATTTATCTGTTACAATGACTCAACTTAATGAAAAATTGGCAGCTGCTAAAGCAATAGAAAACATTTATGAATTCACGTATTCACCGGAATTTAAGGCTCCAGATTTGAAATTAAAGGGTTCTATAAAGAAGAGATACGATCCTGGTTTCTTGTTACAATTCAAGGATGCTTGTATATTTAAAGTTGATTCTGAATGGGAATCTGCATTTGGCTCTAAGATTGTTATTCCAGTTAACGCTAAAAGAGATAACAAGGACCGTAATTTCAACAATAGATCGAACTCACAATTCAAGTCCAGTGGTCCAAACGGACCAATGTCAAGAAACCCAACTTTAAGAGGTAGTGAATTCAACAACTCTAGAAACGGTTCAAGAGGTTCTTCAAAGAAGAAGATGGGTCCAAATGGCTCAAGAGAAAAGTCACAAAGGCAAGGTTCCAAGAGACTAAGAGGTGATAAAAGAGAAAGAGGAGAAAACAGTGAAAGAGATTTCAAGAAAGAAGATGAAACTCCTGCTGCTCCACCAGTTGAAGTTAAACCATTAGAGAAAACCGCAAACAGATGGGTTCCAAGATCTCAAAGGGCTAAAGAAAAGGAAGTTAAGTATGCTCCTGATGGGGTTACCGTTTTACTGGATCCTGAAGATATTGCAGCAAAGGTTAAATCACTATTGAATAAGTTGACATTAGAACAATTTGATGACATTTCAGATGAAATCATTACCATTGCCAATCAATCACAGTGGGAAACTGATTTAGAAACAGTTAAACAAGTTATCGAATTGACATTTGCTAAAGCTTGTGATGAACCTCATTGGTCTGCAATGTACGCTAAATTCTGTTTACGTATTGTGACAAATATTTCAAAGAGTATCTATACACCAACTGCTGCTGAGGCCGCTAGTGGTTCGATGAATGCTAGCTCAATCATTAGAAGAATGTTGTTAACTAGATGTCAAGAAGAATATAAGAAGGGTTGGGCTGATAAATTACCAACTAACGAAGACGGTAGCCCACTTGAACCTGAAATGATGTCCGATGAATATTATAAGATGGCTGCCGCTAAGAGAAGAGGGTTAGGTTTAGTTAGATTCATTGGTGAATTATACTACTTGAATTTATTAAACGAAAGAGTTATTACAAGTTGTATTTTAGATCAAGTTAAAAACACTGAAAACCCGTCAGAAGATACTTTGGAAACTTTAACTCAATTGATATTGACCTGCGGTCCTAAGTTTGATAAGAGTAATAGAGGTGCTTTAGATTTCGTCTTCGGACAAATTTCAAAAATTGTTAATGAAGCTCCATTATCATCAAGAATCAAGTTCAAGTTATTAGATTTAATTGATCTAAGAGATAAACAATGGCCTGATGCCAAAAAAGAAGTTGGGCCTAAAACTATAACTGAGATTCATCAAGAAGCCGAAAACAAGAGATTGGAAGATGAACAAAAGAAGCGTCGTGACCCAAGATCAAATTCATCCCGAGGTGGTCAACCAAAGTGGGGTGAAAGATTGTCCAATAATGAAATTTCCAAAGTTGGCCAAGTTAGATCCAGTAATGGTGAAAGATTAGGTCCATTTGGTAAGAAGTCAAACAGAGATAATACAAACAATACTAGATCACAAAGTCATAGTAATAGAAACAATTCACATCACAACAATAATAGCACCAGCAACAACAGTCATAGTAATAATAATGAAAGAAATGCATTCACAACAGTTTCATTAAACAATTCATCAAGTCAGTTGGCAAATTTAAGATCACAAGCTAGTAGTGCCAGTCTACAAGAATCAGAACCTAGAGAACAGTCCAAGAATATGTTTGCTGCTCTAGGTGATCATGATGACGATGAGGATGATAGTGAAGAAGAAGAAGAAGAAGAGGAAGAAGAAGAAGAAGAAGTTGAAGCCGTAGTTGAAATTGAAGCCGAAGCTGAAGGAGCTGTTCCTGTTGTTGATGCTCCTGCCTCTGAAGAAGCTTAGACTCACACGTACACATGTCATATTATTCTCACTAATTCCTTCTTATTAATATTATAGACTTCTCACATTATTGAATAAAGAAAAGTTGTATTAGTTGTCATGGTTCTTTTTCCATTGTTCAAGCTTGTTTTTTTTAACTAAACAAAAGTTATTATTTTTATCATTATTATTATCATCATTATTGTCATTTATCGTTAATATGCCATTCTATTTCACCTCATTATCATGACCACCCTTAACTGTTGCCACCACCAAGTCATTCATCCATTTCAACAGCCATTAGGATATATAGGTTATGCTTGTTTGTTTCTCTGTTGAGTGTCGATGCTCCCACAACCTCCTTTTATATCGATTTCATATATTTGATGCCTTTTATTGTTCATATTTTCTGTTGTGTAAATTTTATATAATGTTCTACTTTTTTGTTCCTCCTCTTGTCTGTGTCTCTGAGTCTGTGTGTTGTCTATGTTTTTTACTATTACTGTCTTCTGTTTTTTTGTTATGTTCAATTGTTATTGAATTATCACAGTTGTTACTGCCGGTGTGTTCCTCCTCCCCATTTTTATTATTATTATTTTTTTATTGTTACTACTTATTTTTATATTTGTTATTTCTTTATTTTTCAAAAAAACTTTTTATTACTATAATTATTAGTATTACTAGTGTTTGCCTTACTTAAGCATTTACGTGCTATTTTTTTATTTTCTATAACCATTTTTTGTTTAAAGTTATATATAAAATTATATGGTAATTTTTTCACTTCTTTTCATAATTGATTGGCTTCATGTATCAATCAATATTTTAATTTTTTCCTAAAAACTCTTGATAACCCATAACAAATAACTATAAAAAAGAAAACACTTCAATTTATTTCGGGGCACCATTTAATATTGTCAGTATATACTATATAAACTTTAAATACCATGTAAAAAACAACACAATCTATGGGATATTACTTTCGACCATTAATTGAATCAATTCATCAGCTGGATCAACACCAAATCTAGCAGTATCAATATTGAATAAGACTTTTTTAATTGGAATGCTAAAACGTCCATTGCCGAAAAATTCGTCCAATTTACGAATAATCATCTCTCTTTCAGCTCTATCGTTGCCAAATTTAGCCAATTTCATAACGGAGTACAATTCCGTTAAACTTGTTAAGTTATTAACAGGGATTTCATCATTGAAACAATTCAAAATATCCAACGATTTTAATAGTTCATAGTTTGAAGAGGTTGCTAGAACTATCAATCTATGTCCTTCAGGTGGTGATTTTTTCATTCTTGACATTAAAGCTCTTAAAATAACTGGTGAGAATCTCGGCCCAATTGGCACAAAATCAATTAATGCTTCAATGTCATCGACAACTAAAACGTTCAACGGAGATTTATAAGCATCTCTAAAGGAGTTATCAATGAACTGGACTTTGGCAGATTCGGACATACCAATCATCTCATCAGCTGAAATTAATCTGATGAATGGGAATTTTGAATTCAAACCTAAATGAGCAGCCAAAGCAGTTTTACCAGAACCTGGTGGTCCATACAGTAACAAACTTGAAAAATTGAAATTTTCAGATCTTTGAGTTTGAACTAATGCTCTCTCCACTCTTGATATAATACTATCAATTTTAGGAGAGTATTTCAATATACCACCTTTAACGCAATCTTTCAAATCTTCTTCATGAACACCAAATGCAGGTGTAACTTCGTCCAAAGCGCTAATGAAACAACTCATATTAACAACAGTATTTTCTAAATCACCAGTAATTTCACCAACTGTACCAACTTTAATATGTTGATTCAAAGCAAATGAAGTTGCAGAGTTAATTAAACCTTCCAATTCAGCACCTGAGAAGTTTTTAGTTAACGTGGCCAATTTACGTAAATCCACGTCGTTACCTAAAGATCCATTTTCTTTCATTTTTTTGGTTTTGATGCCTAAAATTTGAGTTCTACCGTCTTCATCAGGCAAATGAATCTCAACTTGAACTTCAAATCTACCTGGTCTCAGCAATGCACTATCTATCAAATCTCTTCTATTAGTCATACCAATAACTAAAATGTTGTTCAATTGATCAACACCATCCATTTTGGCTAATAACTGATTAACAACATTATCAGCAACACCGGTACCATCACCTCTTGAACCTCTTTGTTTGAAAACAGAATCTAATTCATCAAAGATAATGATATGTAAGGAAGATGCTTCACCTTTTGATTTATATTCAGCTTCCGCATCCTTAAACAAATTTCTGATATTTTCTTCAGATGAACCAACGTATTTGGATAAAATTTCAGGACCGTTAACGATTTTAGGTTCCTTTGCGTTCAACATCTTACCAATTTGTCTAGCAATCAAAGTTTTACCAGTACCTGGTGGACCATACAATAACATACCTTTGACATGCTGAATACCTAATTTTTCAATTAACCCTGGTGGGAATATTCTAGATGCAAAGGCTCTTCTGAAAATGGACGTAAATTCTTTATCTAACCCACCAATTCCCATATCTTCAAATTTGAAATCTGGTCTAATGATGGCATCCGCATTTGGTCTTGTACTTGATGCCTTTAAATTGACTAAACCATCGGCGGCTTTGAAAAAATTAATTTTTGTTTGTTTAACAACAATACCTTTATTCATAATATTGGTTGAAGTTGGAACGTCATTCAATAAAACTTCTCCTAGATCAACAACTTGCGTGCATTGGATTTTAACTTGAAAATAAGTTCCTTTGAATTCGAACAAAATTGTTTGTGTTGGTTGCAAAACTTGATTTTCAAATTGATTGACAAAAACTTCAGACATTTCATCTTGGTCATACTGTAAATCATTAGCCCTACCTTTATTCCAAAAGGAGATTTCAACGTTTGCTGTACCTAGATAAGCACCACCTTTCTTGTTCATATGATTGAATTGATCAAAACCTGAAACTTGAATAATATCATCACTACTCCAAGATCCCCAAAATCTTTGAATTCCACTCAATCCAATGCAGCCAGGCATTATCTTGGTCGTTGTCTTAACTGTGAAAACAAATTTACCTTGGGCAATAATATAGGAATTATCTTCTAAATCTTGGGGATTGACAGCAACATAGTTTGATTTGGCAATTTCATTGTCAGGAGAATTCTTAACCATTAAATTTAAAATTTTAGGCGATTTGCCACTTGGTTTCATAAAATTCAATTTCTCCATTATATGTTCAGTTAGTCTAAAATTCTATATGTTGGGTTTTGGTTCAGCAATTGAAAGTTTAACGGTGATACAAAACAATAAGTCTTGTATACTTGCCTTCTAAACAAAGCCATATTTTCAGTTTCTGTAGATTAAGTGTATGGGATTTGTGATTACGTAATTAAATTTTAAAGTAGTGTGTGTGATAATGTGTTCATCTGAATGGGGAGATTTGTCCCCTATTCTCTGTTTTAGAAATTAGTTCGAGACAATAATTACTCAATGTAGTTACTTTTAAGGTTCAATAAATTTAAATAAATAACTAATTAAAAGCATTAAGGACGAAATGAGGAAAAAAAATAAAAAAATAAAAAAATATAGAAAAAGATAATAATAATAAGACAAATAAATGATCCACTTGAAAAGGATGCAATTTTTTTAATTCAGGTTTACCATCTTTTTCTACTTTTTCTCAATGGTTCAGGGATGTATATACGCAGATCTATATCAAAAAACAAATAATCGAAAGAAAGAGCGAGACGTTCATCAGCATGATCTTGTCTATTGTTGACCACCAAACACTTTACCAAATTGAGAACCAGCACCGTTGTTTTGTTGGTATTCCGTCATGACAGTCTCCAAGATAGTCAAACAACTTAAAATACCAATCATACAACCGACAGCTAAACCCTTAGCTAAGCCTAAACTCTCAGAAAACGCAACTAAGCCAGCAAGTAATAAAGAACCTGTAACTGCGGCAGTTGGGATAACTTTGTTTAATTCTTTAGCAATACCAACATCTCTGTGACCAATTAAAATAATATCTTGTTCTTTGAATTGTTTGGCAACGTCTTTGCCTGAAGAACCAGAAACCTTAGTCCAGTTCTTACCGAATAAATAAGAAACTAAAAAGACAAACAATGAGAAAGTAATAGGTTTAATAATAGAAGCAATCAAACTGGAAGACTTAGAGGATGCTGAAATAAAGTATAATAAACCAGAAGTTAAGTTATAGGTCTTTAATGAATATTCATCCAATTCCCAGTGACCAAAGAATCTCAAATATTCATTCGATATGAAGATTTGAGTCAAGGAGAAACCGACAATGTTCAGGTTGTATAAAACGGTGTAAACAAACAAAATTGGCAAGCAGCCACAGTATAACAATTTAACTGGGTAAACTGAAGACATTGCTCTAACTTTGGCTGATTTAATTGCTAATTCGGTTCTGCAATTACCTAAATATAAAACAGCCAAAAACACAATGATAGTTAGATAAAGTTGAGTCAAATTGGCAAAATTTTCTCTAGTGAAAGCTTCGTAAATGGCAAGACCAAAAGGTTTTGATCTGATTGATTTAACCAATTGAGTTAGAACACCATGTGATTCATAGCCCCTTGAAGTTTTAGTTGTTGTGAGACCAACCAATGATGTTGCTAATTGAGTAGCTGACGTGGTAGCAATTAGACCTAAAGAACCTGGGCCGAAACCGTAGCCTTTATCCAATAATTCAACAAACAAAGAAGTAATCAATGACATACCAGTTAATTGAATAATGATGGTAAGTTTTGACATAAAAGAAGGGGCAATCTCATTAGTGAAAGCATCAATCGGATCGAAATAACCAGCAAAGGCTAATAAAACAGAATAAGCAAATGCGAGTAAAACGGATGTAATTTTTTGTAACGACTGGAATAATTCACGATCTTTTTTAGATTCAAAGTTAACTTTAATCAGTCTGAAACCAGCCAAGATTTGCCATAAAAATGCAGATGTGACAACTGGCAAAACACCGAATTCTAACAAAGTACCGGATTGAGAAGCAAATGGAATACGTAACCAAGTGAATGGGTCGATGACTTTTTCTGATTTAACGTTGTTCATTGGTAGACCAGCCAATGAATATAAAGAAGCAGCAGCAATTGTGTAGACAACTTTTTCATCGAAATCGATCGATTGGTATGGCAATTCAATTTCTGGCAATATAGCAACAAATGGCTTTGCCAAGTCTAGCAAACGTACTGTTATAAAAAAAATTCCATTAGTTCATCAAATTAGATGAGAGTGAAAATTGAGGGATGTTAGTGTGATGAATGAAATATAATAATGACAATAACAATAATGATCAAATTTGAAACTGGCCAAAATGAGTTGAACTCGATGATACTTACTACCACTCATGATGTATGATTATCTTATCTTGTGGTATGTGAATAGATAGATGGAAATGAGAAGTACTAGTTATTGATGATTAAAAGATAGTGATCAATCAGTGAGAAAGTGAAAAGTCTAAGTGGCAAGACTGCATTAACAAGACAAAAACCGAAACCCAGCCATACTCAACCAGTTCAGGGCCAACTCCATCACCTCTCTAGATAAGATTCGATCTCAAACCTTTTCGTTTGGCGAAAAGTTTCGACGAACGAGTGAAAATGTCGTGTGTTTCATCAATTTATATTTACAGGTTAAACAAGGAACGCAAATCGACCCGACGATGCTATATCCATAATCTAATATCCAAAATCGACGTGATGGACAAATACAATGAATGCATATACTATTTACTACTACAAATTTAACCACAAGTTGGCAGCTATGACAGTTCTCTTTTTAACACAACACCTCACCATTAAGACTAACTAGATAACTGAATAAATAAATACAACATGCCTGTGAAATCCTCAGGTCAAGAAGAACCTGCGAAAGCTATTGACATTGATTCTCAAATAAATTACGATGATGCTCTAAATTACTGGTCTTCAGTTGAAGCTTCAGTTGATGGAGTTCTTGGTGGTTTTGGCGAAAAAACAAGCGTCCCAAAAGCTGATGTAATTGGATCAACAACATTTATAAGGAAATTAAAGCCAAGATTTTCAAATGAATCCGATAAATTGAAAGTTGGTTTGGATTTTGGTGCTGGAATAGGTAGAGTGACTAGAGATTTTTTACACAAAGTTTGTGATAAAGTTGACTTACTAGAGCCTGTTGTTCCATTTGTTCAACAAATGAAAATCGAATTGAGACCATTGATGGAAAAGGGTAAAATTGGCGATATTTATGAAATCCCAATGCAAGAGTGGACTCCTTCAGAACCTAACAAATACTACCTGATTTGGTGTCAATGGTGTTGTGGTCATTTACCTGATGATGCATTTATTAAATGGTTAGATCAATGTAAAATTGGTTTACAAGAAGATGGGTTAATGGTTGTTAAAGAAAACAACACTAATACTGATGATGATGTTTTTGATGATGAAGATTCTTCTAAAACTAGATCAGACAAAAATTTTAGACGATTGTTCAAACAAGCTGGTTGGAAACTAATTGCTACTGATTTACAAAAAGGTGTTCCTAGAGAATTATATCCGATTAGAATGTATGCTTTAAAGCCAATTAGAGATTAGAAAAGGATATTTATAATGTGTATATATGTATAGATTAATTAGTAGTATTATTGTTCAAATGACAAATTATTTTTTTATTAACGGAGTATTTATATAAAACTATTGCAAAAGGGTTAACACTCTAGGAGTAAGCCGTAAGTTGTTTAACAATCAATGCTAATGCATTCAAAACCAAGGTACCATGAACAAATCTCTCAGTTATAAACAACTGTACAGACATCCTTACATTTGATAATACTGGAGGAACAAACGTAAATTCCACCCGTGCTTTCAAATACAAGAAAATTAAATTCAATGATACGGTTGAGGTGATAGATAAACAAAAATCCACCCTTGAAATCCTAAGTGAAAAACATTATGCAATTTTGAATACAGGAAAATTGGTATGTGCCCTTACTTAACAACAGTCAAAAATAAAAAAGATAAAAAGACTAAAGGCAATATCGAGACAAATAAATGTTAGTATGTTATTATGTTAAAAAGACGTAATGTATCACCCTTAAATAACGGTCTCATAGTTTCCTTACTTCTTTGTTTGCTTTTGCGTTTTTCTTTCTCTTTTAATATTTTATTAGTCAGATAGGGGTGAAAGACTATATGTTTAAGTAATTCTCTTCAATCAAAATGTCAGCTGAACTATGCATTAACTCAAATCATCATATTAGTATAAATATCAAAAGTAGAAAAAGAGAACAAAAAAGGACCCATAAGTAAGTTTGAACATTGTAAATGTGGAGGTGGACAGTTGTTGCAGCGATAATAAAAACTTACCATTTGAGATGCAAAAAAATCAGGACATTATTGGAACGCAAAAATGCTATAGATTAACAAAATAAACAACAAATTATTTGATTCATACGATAAGATTGCTAGTTGAGTACCTACTTATTTACTTATTCCGTTGACAAAATAATATGTAACAAACTGAAGAATAAATACTTCCAAATTCTCTTGATTTTAAATTGAAAACTGGAAAAAACAATTTTGATCAAAGCTATGTCGTGTGTTTACAAAACTTGAGTTAATTAAAAGGGGTTTAGGTCCCCCCCCCACCCCCCCCAATTTCAAATAAGGACCACCAATTATAGGGACTTATTCAAAGCTGTTTGAAGTATTGAAAAAGACAGTAATAAGTAGATAGGCTTCCAAAAAAAGAACAACAGTTGATGGACTAAATTCAACAACGAAAACAAAGAAATAAAATAGTATTTAAGAGAAGGAAGAAAAGGATCATTGTAGCTCGAAAGTATAAAAAAAGTACGTGGTATAAGAGAAGCTAAACAGTGACTATCTCATGAATATTTAAAAAGTACTAGTTTTTGTCTTGATCAATAATTGTTTGATGAGTTTGATCTTCTTTAGTTTCTTTAGTTTCTTTAAACAAATTAACAGTATTATCGATATCAAAACCAGAATGCTTCATTTTCATGTGGTGGTCAAATTTAACATTTTCATGGGCTTCTAAAAACTTTTGTGAATGCTTCTTATTTCTGAATCCCTTATGATGATCAAACTCAACATCCTTATGAGCATCTAAAGAGCTTTGTGAATGTTTCTTATCGTCCAAATCCTTGTGATGATCAAATTCAACACCTTTATGAGCCTCTAAAAACGCTTTAGAGTGCTTTTTGTTGTAAATACCGTGATGATAATCTGATTTAGAAGAACCGATGTCCCCTTCCGTCCGTTCATTATAGAAAAAAGATTTGAAAGTCTTCATAACTTTACCAAACAAGCAGTCTTCTTCATTCTCTTCTTGTCCATGATATTTCTTTGAGTGGTATCTTGAATGACGTTCTTCGCCTTCACCTTTTTCACTGTCATCATCCATAGTTTCAGCAGCTAAATATTCTTCAACTGGAATTTGACCGATGTAAGCTCTATCACCAAATCCACCAATGAAATAAACTTCTTCAACTTCAAATTTAACCCAGTGGGAAGAATGAACAGGGGAGCCAGGGAACCAGAAAATCGATTCTGGATGTCTTTTAGCAAAACATTTACCAACTTCCGTAGTTCCGTTAATTGACTTAAATTTTCCTTTTAAATTAACCCTTGGAGATCCAGCAACTGAATTTGGTCTACCGCCAATATAATGAGGGTTAACATGCTCTTTCAATTGATGATCACCAACTCTAATAGACAATGAAACGAAAGAACCATCCAAGATGTTTTTGTTAGACGAAGACATGTCAATCATCAACATTATTGGTTGACCATCATTGTCACAGTCTGAATAGTATTCAACAAATGAAACTGGATATTTGGTGTCTTTTTCAATAGTTGCTAAGTTGCTTAAGGATTCCCTGTGAACCAAAGTTCTAGCGACAGAGGCAGCAGTTTTGGAGTCATGATAACCTAATGAGTCAAAATCTAGTGGGACAGAATTTGAGAGAGCTGTTAAAGCGGTGAATAAGAATGTTGGGGCAAATAACCTCATTTTTTTGCGTGTTTAATTAGGGAATGGTTATTTTTGAAGAACGATTAACTCCTCAGAACATTTGAAATAAAGGTAACTTAAGTATTGGTTGACATAAAAGCAACATAAGAATTAATTGACAATTTAACATACCACAATTTACCTAATTCCTAATTGATTAATCGTACAGAATTTCCACATCTTCTGTTTCTCCGATAAGTCAGCTTGGGGTCAATTTTCATGGCAGTGCCAATCTTGTAGGTCTGTTTTATCCAACTGGTTTTCTTTAAAACATATATGTATACCTAATTACTACTCTTTGTTTGATTACAAACTGGCTGATGTAGCTTAACATAAGCCCACCCTTAACAATTTATGCTAAGCTAAAGCCAAAATACATAATAACATGGCGTCACCATTATCAGAATACAACGTTCAACAGCATTCGAATTCTCAACTATCAACAACCCAAAATGAGATCGAATCAATACATTTTTATAAGTTTGACCAGACGTTATTCAAAACTCCGTTACCAAATCCATTGATTTTCCATCCGGACACTATAAGAATTTTGACTAATCATGATAAAGATCCTTTGTCAAACTTGAACTGGTTTGCTAATCCGCAAATAATATTGAAAATGGAAAATGATATAGATACGACTAACACTGATGCTAACACTGTTCCTTGGTTAGATTACTGGAATGAAAGCCTCGTTTCTTTAGTTAAATTAAGCTCACAACAGAAAAACACATTGAGTGTATTGATAAGTACCAGAGTCCCCGAAATGTTTGAAGACATTATACCGCAACTTTGTGGAGTTAAGAATTTAGTCTTTGATAGTATAATTTTGAACGAACAAAACGATTATTTGGATGAATTAGTAATTAAATGTATAAATTACTATCCATCATTGAACGAGATTACATATTATTCAAACAAGACAGAGAGAGAACTAGCAAACGATGATTTATTCACTAGCGTTGATTTTTTCAAAATTCAAGTACCTTCCCAACAATCATTTCTAAAACCTGACGTTGAAATCAAATTGGTTAGTGAAATGGTACACAATTACAAAAGAAACAATAACAAACTGAAAGAAGATATTGGAATAAGAGAATCAACTTATTATTCATATTATGCGTTGATGCCTTCTTCAAGACAAAAATTAATTTCAATTTTCAAAGATGATAAATACATACCATTGAAATATCAGACTTCAAATAATTTAAAATTTGACTGTGAGGGTATACATATTGCCAAAAGTCGACTATCAAACTCAAAATTAACCTTGCTAGGTGGAACAGGTAAGAAAGTAAAATTAGGTACACAATCGTTTGGATTCATAGATGAGAGAGTTTATGCAATTAGAGTGTTAATAAACGATGAAAACGCTTTATCGTATTTTGATTATCCAACTATTGTTGTTGCTAAAGCTGATGACGTTAGTCTAGAAGAAGTTAGGCAGATAACTAATTGGGAAACAACTGATGTCATGATTGACCTGGATGCTATTGTGTCATTAAAGGAGACATTGAAGATATATGGCTTGTAATATATGTATATTTATAACTGTTGAAAAATAATAATACAGTAACTTAATTTAGTTTGAAAAGGATGAGAATCTCCATGTATTTTATTATTGGGCTCACTCTTGTACCAAAAAAATTCCACCAAAAACGCGTTTTTGGTTTTGCTTCAGCTTTTATATTTTCATTTATCGTCTTGTTTGAAGTTAAAGTATATTGCTATACATACTGAAACAGTCTATTTAGTTCAGAATAATCTCTTTCGGATACAATTAGTAATTAAATTGGTAACGGAATAAATAATGCAATGGACTAGATCACGAACGGCGCCAACAACAGCTTACTCGCCGAATGAAATTTTAGATAAAGCATGGAACAGAATTACCAAATTCCATGAAGTTGAAATCGAAATTCTCAAATCAATTGAATTAGTCAACCAAATTGAAAGATTGATTGGGTTTGAATTGATATCTAATGACTATAAACAATTCTTAATTGAGTTTGCGCTACGATATTCCGATATAAAGCTAACTAAAATAACATTTAAAGAATTGTTTAATAAGTTATTTGAATTGAAATTTGAAGATTTGTTTACTGAACAAGAACAAGAGAATAATGATTACGATAATGTTGACCAAACTACACAAACTATTAGATCTGAGTATTTGAAATTCGAAAAACAGGATAGTTTGATGGATTTAACTACAAAGAAAATGAAATTGAAACAAGAAATAAGTTTATTGAAAGATATCTTGATCAAGCAACATCGAAATATCCAACCATTTAATGAATTAATAATAAATAAAAAATTGGTTGATAGATATACAAAATTAATAGAAATTTATCAGCTTACAAGTGCCAATGGTGATGAAAAATCTAGAGGATCTGGAATAAATATACATGAAAGATTAAAAAGTTCAATAAATAAACAAGATTTCATTATAAAGAAAATAAATAGAAAATTTGAGTTGAATTCACGAAAAACTAAAACAGCAAAATCATTGAGAATTATTTCCATTTTTGTTTTCTTATTCATGGTAATTTCATATTTCCTAAGTTTGTTAGCTGACTTACCGGAGAAATCAGATTCGAATTATGATAAATTATCACCAATTGGCTATAGAAATTTACCAAATTATTGGTACGATGGTTTTAATCCAATAGATAGATGGTTTTATTATTTATATGAATATTTGTTTGGCATTTAACCCTCCCAACTAACAACACATTCTAAACACTCTTCACTTAGCGTGTGACCATCTGAGCATAACCCTTTATCTTGTAAAGGATTTTTCGAACTTCCACTACTAGTGTCCACTAACAGCCCATTGTTTTTATTTGGTTTATCGATGTGATTCAATTTCAAGTTAGGAAACAATTCATTTCTAATCAATTGTTTTAAATTTTTAGAATCTGGGAAACCATCGTTTGTTGTTCTATCCCAAACAGCGATCCAATTGTCATCAACTGATTTCTTTAAAGCAACTTTAAACGTTCCTGGGACTAAAGAAGGCCGTAAGATAATCGAATTAATTGTCATTGAGTCTGCGGATGAAGAAGGGGTACTACTGTCAATTGTTGTCTGTATTAAAGGTTTTGAAGAAAAAGTTTGTAGTAGTTCTTGCTGATACCAAGAAGCTCTTAGCATCCATTTACACTTGACACAGTAAGATATTGAGACCAATGGGTAAGATAAAAAAACTGACTCTGAGATTGAATACTCTTGTTGTTGAGTGGCTTGTGTTGGCAATGGTATGTTATCTTGTTCTTGCATTTTGGGCATGTATATATTTGATTGGGGATAATACAGCACTGAGAAAGAGTCATAAGAATAAAGATTCTGTCAGTAATAAATATGTTGATTGACAAATTTAATGTGTACCAATTGTAAATTTATTAATTCTCCTGGGGTATGAAATGAGTAACCTGACGATTATCTAAGCGGTTGATCATGCGAATGCAGCTGAACATATCTACACACCGCCTTGTAAAGCATGTGACTATTTTAACAAACCCGTTGACTGAAAGAATTGCACCACCTTTGCTTATTCAATCTCTTACGTCACATGTGAAACTCCGAGAATAGGCTAAAGAAAATAGACAGAGATATAAAATTCAAACAGATCGTCTCCGCTCTGATTTACCCAAATAGTCTATTCTATTCTTAAATTATTAACTTCCATCATATAAAAATCAACCTCTTTTCCCTTCTCTTGCTGTATCTCACTTGACTGTAGTTTATTTGGGTTTCTCTCCTGTTTTACTCTTGCTCTTACCTCTTCTTTTATTTTTCCTTCTCTTTATTTACTCTTAATCGTAACCTTGAATATCTATACTTATATCTCTATATCCTGGTTGTTAGATAGTCAAATCGTTATTACATAATCACTTCATATTAGTACAATATAATATATATAACATAATACAACATACCCCACAAATAATCTACCATGGTTTACGATTCAATTACTCAACATCCAACACTAACAAAGTTAATCAAATTTTTAGACGGAAGCAACGGTCGTGAAAAATTATTACGTACTTTACAATACCTAGCTAGATTCCTATCTTACTATTTCTTGAGATCTGGTTATTCCATCACAACCTATCAATTGACAAAAAGGATTCAGTCTTTATTAACCTTGTCTAGAAAACCATTGAGAGCTTTGAAACCTTTAAATCATTTAAAGAGTTTATCTGTGACTATTGACGATGAATTATCTGACAAATATTTGAAATTATTCGAAAGTTTGAAGCAAATCAACTATGCTTTATATTTCTCATTTGATTCTGTTCAATGGTTAAAGTTATTGGGCTTATTGGGTACTGGTACTGGTTTATCAAAATCAAATAGATTGATTAAAAAAATTGACTCAATTTGTTACAGTTTCTGGTTTTTAGCCTTATTAAGTGGAGTTTTGAATAATTTAAGACAAATAAACATTTCAATTGTTAAAAAAAATCAATTGTTAAAAAATTTAAATAATAATGAAAACAATGATCCATTGGATGAAAAATCAAACTTAAATGTTCAAAATGATTCAATTAAAGCTGAAAATTTAATCTTACAAAAAACTAAAAGAGATTTAATCAAAAATTTATTGGATGGTGTTATTGCTTTAAGTGGTTTGAAAATGATTAAAGTTGATGAGGGTTTGGTTGGGGGTGCTGGTGTTATCACAAGTGTTTTAGGTTTACAAGATATCTGGAGATCAACTAAAGTTTAAGAAAAATACTAAACCTAGTTGACTATATCTTTTTGATATATTTTTTATGTTATGTACTTTACGTCTAAATCATTCTACCATCATGTTCATTTTTTGTTCTATTTATTCCCTTTCGATTACTTTTCTTCGATTACTTTCTTTTATCTTACTTTTTTAAAAATATTCAATTCATTTATCTTCCTTCTTCTATAACAATATACAGTTATATAAATCTATTAATAATCATTGAGATTAATCTTTTTACTATTTTTTTTATCTTTATTGATTTTTTTACTCTTTAATCGCAATTCATTTTCTTTCTTCATATAATTTTTCCATTTTTCAGAAGTTTCAGAATCAATTTGTTTTTTGAAACTCGAGCAATCTAAAAACCATTTATTGAATTTTTCGATACAATCAATTGTATTCTTATCTCTATATCTTGTTTTGTCACTAGATATCAAAATGTCACCTTTGATTGTGAAAAATGGGAATTTCTTACCATCAGGAACATCACCCTTTACATCTTTATGATTTCTCATTAGTTGATCGAATAAAATAGTATTTATCCAATTGCCCCTGCATTTGAACCAGTCATTTTTGGAAATCCTCAAAGTCGCTTTTGAATCAGTGGTATTGACATGTTGACCTCCCGGTCCTGATGATTTTGAATATGTAATTTGGAAATATTTCAAATGGTCGGATGGTTTCGCCTTTTTAAAATTGTTTATAAAGCTTTTGATTTCATCTTCCTGCTTTGGGGTTAGCTTCGGCTCGACATTTTGAAGTGTTCTTGTTGCTGTGAAGAATCTTATTGGTATGAAGGTATTAAGTCGTATCATTTAGTTGCTGTTCCGTCAAATGAAAAGATCGAACATATTTTATAATAAATTAAAGCGATTGAATTATTTGAGAGAGCGAGCCACTTGGATTATTTATTTTATATTCTTCAATTTATTTTGTGGCAAACACACCTTTTTTGTCCTATTTATAAAACGTTTTTATAAATTTAAAGATTACTTTATCATAAAATGAGTAGGTCCTTTCCCTTTTGATCCATCATACACGTGGATTTCATACGTACATATATATGCCAATTGAATTACAAGGTGGAGACACCATTTTCCATAATCCATTCGCCAACGGGCAATCCCAGAATATTGCCTCTTCTGACACTAATGATAGTGACATTGATTTAGATGATATAGTATCAGCTACAACTACTAATGCAGCAAATCAAAGCTCAATTAAATACAAATTCAACAAATTATTGACCAATCTGGAGCATCAATGCAGTAGGTTTAGAATTTATAACATACCCATAATCAATTACATTATATTACTAATTTTTGCCATTTTATTGATAAGATTAAGTTTTAGGTATCATAAACTATATACTAAATCTTCATTGGTTGCTACAATCGCAACTAATATTGTGTTGTACGCAATTGCTGATACTTTAGCTCAAAGTATTTCTGCTTTTAATCAACAAATCCCATTTAGGGAACAACGGTCTTTTTCGAATTACGATGTTTCAAATTACATTGATGAAATGAATACTTCCGAAAATCCAGAAAATTTATTTGTTGATTACGGTTGTAATCCGGAACAATCACATCAACATTCGCAACGAGCTTACGATATTGAATTTGATTTTAATTCTTTATCAAATCATGAATATAATCTTGATGATAATTCTACAGAATTTAAGTTCTATAGATTTTTATGTTTTATCTTTTGGGGTTTTTTGATGGCTTTTGTTCAAGTTGTTTGGTACTCATTTTTAAATAACATGTACACAGATATGCCATCAATAGTTAGTGTTTTGGAAAGAGTTTTAACTGATCAACTTTGTTTTTCACCAGTCTCTTTAATATGTTTCTTCATTTATGGGACTATTGTTATTGAGCGTGGCAATGAAAATGATGTTAAAAATAAATTGTACAAGATATATTTATCTACATTGGTTTGTAATTTCTCATTGTGGTTCCCTGTTCAATTTGTCAATTTTTTAATAATGCCTAAGAAATTCCAGGTACCATTCAGTTCAACAATTGGTGTTTTATGGAACTGTTTCCTATCACTAAGGAATGCTTCCTCAGGAGCTTGAAATTGAGGCTGTGCAAACTGTTTTGTTTTTTTGGATTCGGCGCCTTTTTAAAAATTTAACTGAACAAAAGAGGATCTGAATTAATTGACTGATGAAGTTGTTTTGTTTCTTTGTTTCTCTTTCCTTTCCTTAACAGGAGTACCAACCTACTTTTTGCACTAGAAAAGAATAAAAAGAAGTATAAGAACAACAGTCATGTCACAGGCAGTTCTAAATTCAATTGACTTATTGTCAGCAACAAGTGCTACATACACAGAGGATCATTTAGAAATCAAAGTTGATAGTCCAATAAATGCTAATCAATTTGATATTCATTCACCTGGTAACAATAATAACGATGTGGATGACAGCAATCGTCCAGTTACTAGTAGTACAGGTACTTTGATGAAAGACGACGATTATGAAATTCATTATAATTTAGATTCAGCAGAGACAAATATGTACCCTGGTGACGTCGGTTTAACATGTTTACCAATCTTGAAAAGGTTACATGCGTTAAAGATTGGTGCTAATTTTACAATGATGTTGGTTGGTGAATCCGGTGTTGGCAAAAGTTCTTTTATTAATACTTTATTTGATACTTTAATTATTGAAAACAAGGCACCTGATCAAAGTTTAGATAAATTGAACGAAAAGACTACTGAAATTGTTCCATACAAAATGGATTTGATTGAAGATAATTTTCATTTAAGATTAACCGTCATTGATACACCTGGTTTTGGTGATTACGTTGACAATAGATATTGCTGGTATCCAATAGTTAGATACATTGATGAACAATACAGACGTGTTGTTTATCAAGAAAACCAACCTGATCGTCAAGCTTTGATTAACGGTAATATTCACGTTTGTTTATATTTTATTGTCCCATCAGCAACCGGTTTAAGTCAAGTTGATATTGAATCAATGAAAAATTTATCCACTAGAATTAACTTAATTCCTGTTATTGCCAAAGCTGATGCTTTTACGGTTGAAGAAGTTTCTGGCTTTAAACAAAGGGTTAGAAAAACTTTAAAAGATCATGATATTTCAATTTGTGAATTGATTGAAAAACCAGGGTCTTTTGAGACGATTAATGAGATGCCGTTTTCAATCATAAATTCGATTAATCGTTACCCGAATTCAAAAGGCGAAGTCGTTCGTGGTCGTCGTTATAAATGGGGTTTAGCAGAAGTCGAAAATCCTGAACATTGTGATTTTATTAAATTGAGAGAATTTTTAATGGGTACAAATATGGCTGATTTGATTACTTCAACTGAAAACTATTATGAAAATTATCGTCGTGATTTTATGAGTTATAGATTAACAAAAGCTTTAGAATCAACCGTTAGTGAAGAAAAAATGGCTTTAATGGGTATCAAAAATTGTGATAATCAAATAATTGTTCCAGATAGTAAAGGCAATTTCAAGAAGACAGTTAAAGACGGTGAAACTGAAAATTCTCAACCAAATATTTTTGAAGTTATTGAAACAAAGGATTCAATTGATATTTTAGGATTATTAAATACTTTATCATTGAAAGAAACTGAAAAGGAATTGGTTGCTTTAAATCCAGCTTATTTAGATTCTGAAAAATTAATGAAGAAAAAATTCACCGAAATTGTTCAAACTCAAAATTTAAAATTCAAAGATTGGAAGCGTGCATTATTTGAAAGACAAGATAAGTTTAATAAGGATATTGAATCAATTCATAAAAGGCTTGTTAGTCTACAGGCTGATTTAAAAGGTATAGGTACCATCGATGAATGAATTACAAAAGTTGCATAATTATTGAGAGTTTTTTAATCTAAATATATATAATAATTTATATATTTTTCATTTCTGTTTTTTCTTTTTATTTTATTATAATTTTATTTACTTGACTGTTTCTGATGTCAGGGATTATCATTTTATATATATATATATAGCTAAGTTTATATCAATTCATTAAGTAATACAACTACTAAAGCATAGTAAAGTTTTCAAATTCAGAGAGAAATCACTTGAATTGTAATTTATTATTCAAATAGGCATAGACCGATGTGTGTGGTACATAAAAAAGGAAAAAAACCATACAAAAGAACAACACTTTTATGAAAAACAAGAAAACCAAATCTTTTTATCTTTCATTCTATTACATCTGTGAATGGCACAAATGCAATTAACTAGATAACCATTTCAGTTTGGGCTTTTCTAGTCTTTGCTTTCCGTAGCATCTTCTTTTTGCTTTTCAATAACAACCGCGGCTTTTTTAGCGTTGTTTGGTTGAATTTGTTCGTTAACAAAAGTGTAACCTTCATTCATTAAATCACGGACTGTATCCAAAGAAGCAATCATAACAATCATTCTACCTTCGCCTCTTTTAACCTTATTGCTTTCATAAACTTCATTTAAATGTTTAGATGTTTGAGCTGGAAGTTCTCTTAAGCCATCAACTCTTTTCTGTAAGACTGGTCTTCCCCTTGAGTACCCATTGTTCAAAATACTCAAAGTATGTGAAAACTCACTTTGGTATTCTTTGTCCTCTTCTTCGACATCATTGGTATTATTTGGAAGTGGGGTACCAATTCCTTCGTATCTATTATTAATGACACTGATTAATCTGTCGTTCAATGGCTTAATTAATGGGTCAATTTGGGATCTTATTAATGGTCTACCATGTGTATCAAGAACCGGTGCGTATAATCTTCTTGCTTGAGTTGTTGAATTTCTAATGGTTTCATTTGTTCTAAGTGATAAATTATGCATATGTTCATCAATAAAAGTTGCACTGTTAACAATTGGACTTGTCATTGAATTTCTAATATCTCTCATTCTTAAAGTCTTAACCTGTGGAACAACAGTTTCAAAATTATCTAATGTTCTATCGATGAAGCCATCGACATTTGTTGTAATTGGTCTGATGTATGGCGAATAGGCAAGGTTGAATAAGTTGGTTCTTAAAACGTGGGGTAATGGGATAGAGTTTCCAATTCTCATCCATGAAGCAGCAATTGGGTATGTTTCTAAATGACTATAAGTTTTTGTAGTTTCAGGAATTTTGAATTCGTGGGATTTTGCTTCTTCAGAAGATTCCATTGAATTCTCAACTTGTTCTTCTGATTTGGTTTCATCCATTAAATCTTTAGAAGAGCCTTCTTGCATAACAGTGGACATATCTAGTAATTTGCTTTTTTGGTTTTTTGTGCTTGTTTGTGAGAAAATCTTCGCTCAAATGTAAACGCTCAATTAATGTTAGTAAGCCTGTTCATATTTTAAATAACAAAAAAAATTAGCTGGTTAGAGAAAAAACAAAGAAAGAAAAGGCAAGGAGTCAAGATACTTTTTACTTTTATTTTAAAATTGTCTAATAGAGCTTGAACACTATCTTTCTCCTAAAAAAAGAAGAGGAGGAAAAGATAGTAAGAATCTTCAAAGACAAAGGATTTGTCCTCTTTAATATCCCCTTCTTTCTTTATTAAAGGAATTTGTTTTGTTTTTTTGGCTTGTTTTTTGTGCGGCTCAATCCTAATCTTAGCCACGTATGTTGGTGGCGCATTTGTTTTTGTGGCTTGGTACAATAGTAACTGCTAAATGCGGATAAATGTAAACAAAACGAACAAGACAGAAATTGCGGGCTCAATTAATTTAATCAATCAATTGAATAATTGAGTTCTTCAACAAGACAATCGATCAAAAGACATTTTAATTTTATAAAACCATAACACCCTTGTGTATGTGTACTCTTTCCTAAAATACAAGCTTATATTCTATTATACTGGTGTTTTTATCCTTTTGTCAACTAGCTAGCTATATCTTCAAATTAAAAAAATAGGAAGAGAGAGAGTCAAAAGTAGTTCTAGATAACAAAAGACCTCTTACTCCCAGATCGCCATTATTAAAAAGTGAACTTTGCTATGAAACAGACATCTACACTAGGATCTTCAATCTTTGAATCACCATTCTTATCTTCACACTCACCTTTGAAATCAAATAAATCAACATCAGTGGATTTGTTCAGTGATAAAAAGGATATAACTGCAACTTTACAAGAAAAAAAGAAGAAATCAAAAGGTTTTAGTTTGTTGGACGATTTCGAATCCGGCAATACATCCTTAAACGATATTCTTTTACTTTCACCCAAAGGTGAAAGGATAACTAATAGAGTTTCAGACGATGAATTATTTGGAGATTGTGGTGCACATTCTTTATCTTTTGATTTTAATAGTTATGTTCAATCGATGAATTTAGAACATAGAATGTTTGGTAAAGGCGCTGATTTAGATTATAAAAATTTGAAAAAAATTACAATTGAACAAACTGATAATATTCAAGCAATCGTTAATTTCGAAATTAATAGACAAGAGGGTAAAAAGGAACCAATTGATGGATTAATTGGTAATTTATCATTAGATGGACTGGACTTCCAAGTCCGTTCTAATCATTACAATCCAATGGATGATTATGAAGCAGATGAGGATGCAGAATTAGAATTGGAAGACATTGATTTTGGTTCTGAACTAAAAGAATTTATGAATAGTTCGCCTGATAATAGTCGACAGATATTGGATGAAATCTTTGATCATGAAGAAAACTTCGATAATTTGGAATTTGACAATATAGAGGAAACATCGGATGGAACAGATAATACTACAGATAGCTACGAAGGCTATACCTATAACGAAGGGGTTAAAAATATTAACCACAAGAGGCATATCATACAGCCACAATCATTTCTACGAAGACATGAAGATAGACTAAGAACAAACAGTTCATTGAAAAATTCAAGGTACAAATTAGATGGTGAATTTTATAAACCAAGTATATACACGGATTCAAATAATTATAGAACTGAGCAATTCTACAATGAATATACCCATACTAGTAGCAATATTACAAAACAATTGAGATCACCAAAAAGAGTTTGCTCGCCATCAACAACAAGAACTGTTAGACCTCAAAAACCTAATATTAAGACTAGAAAAAATCTATTAAATTTAATCGTTGAATCGTCGGATGGTAACCTAGATGATGCTACAAAGTATGCAACTGAAATCAATTCACAAAATTGTAAAGGAATTCCAATACCTGAAAAGATAACTGAGTTAGTTACTATTCCGACTTCTGGTCCTGAAATTGGTGGTGTTAGAAAAGCTGCTATTGTGAAAGCTATACATGCGAAGAGCAATCCATTGCTTACTAATATTAACAGTAAGTATATGAATGGACGTATTAGAGTTCTTGATGGTGGTCAAGTGAATAATAACAAAGGCAGTAGCAACGTGAAGAATGGATTTTATACAAAATCAGAACAAAAAGATTTTTTGAAAAGAAATCAACATTTGACACATTTTGAGATTGAGGATGATAAAGAAAATAAAAGGTTTAAGAATGATGACAGAAACACAGTTAAAATTAAACTTAATCCCTTGAATTCAACTTCTTCTACTGCTAATATTGTTCATCGAGCAAATGGTAAAAAAACATTTACGTTTAGTACTGGATCAGTTTCAAAGAATAGTAAAAACGTTACTTGGGATAGCTCACTCGAATGGTGAGAGATGAGGTTTTAAGTATATTCAGATAGATGTTCAAGAGTGTATTTTAATGTGATTGTATAATAATAATTTGATATAATGTGGCAAGGACTCCTAGTAAATCATCAGCTGAATAAGTAAGTGATGGATATATATATATATATTTTTCTATTCGAAAGCGCAGATAGCAGCACTACGCTTTCTCCTCCTTTGAATTTTGATTATCATCCATGTGGGTATTCTTAAAGCATTATGTTGAAGATTTCTTTTTGCTAGTTTTCTTTTGTCTGCTGGGGTTAGCTTCATCAATAGGTGGTAATTCAGAAACATGCTCTCCCATTATAGATTCAGCATCATATTGTGATATTTCTTCACTTTCATCGTGCGACACTTCCTTCAACTGTTCCAATTCATTCTCTCGTTCCGACTTGATTCTCTGTTCTTCGATCTCTCTCAATTTTGAATCATGAATAGGTAAATATCTATCTTTCGGAGCATACTTCGGTCTTTCCAACCCATGAATATCAAAAAATTTAGGTATGCAACTATGAGAACCCCAAGAAAAATCATCCTGTCTTAAACAGGTACATTGGTTTTCGGTCAACATTTGATCAGATCCATCGCACTGTAAATTAGGTGCATGAAAATAGCCAGTATTCGAAAAATAATGCAATTTCGTAAATGGTATCAAGATCGAAACAGCAATCGTATGAATTGGCGCATCTCCCCATCTTTCATAGTAAATCCCACCTTGTTTATCCAAGTAATTAAAAAAATGCACGTATCTCTCACTTCGGAAAAAACCCAAATCAACAATTTCAAAATTCGACCAAAAATGGCACATGTTGAACGAAATACCGTTGTCGTCTGTTAGAAACATGAAATTGTTGTTTTTGGAAATTCGTTCTGGGTAAATGTTCATGTAGTTTAGTGTTTTAGTCCATAGTGTTTTCACCGTTGTATGTAGTTCCAATGGAGATAATGTGAACCCATAAATTTTGTCTTCTGTACGCATGACTTGAAAAGGGTCGTATTTGATTGAACATTTGAATTCAACCTCAGGTTCAATTCTCCAAAGGTACTTATATTTTAATAATTCATCCATTCTGAAAAGCATTCCTGAAAAAAATCTACACATGTGCCTATAGGATTCCTGATCACCGTATCTGATTCTCTTTTTCGCCATTTCTTTACGAACTTCGGATGCTTTTTCTAAATCAATCCAATCTGGATATGACCACATTTCAGTCGGAATTTGAATGAATTTGGTCGTTCCTGAACATACATTTGATATCATATCCATGAAATCTTGAGTAAACGGTTCATCGTTGGCAAAAATCCAATCGTAATGGAACTGTTTATTGAATTTACGTTCGAAGTTTTTAGCCGTTTTGATCATTTTCATAGTCTCCGAATTCCTAACTAGTGAAAATATAGTTGCATTTTCTTTTTGTATTTCTCTTGAATATTCTTTATGAATAATTCTCATCGTGCCGATTTGTTCAACCCTTGATGTATGTTCTAGGTTCACTGAATCACTATTTATTAAAAGTTTCAAATGTTCTTTTCTTATTAGCGAAGATTTTTTTTGAGTAAACTCCGATGCATATTTTGGACTTGATGTTGGTACTGTTGATTTTTCAGTAGGCTTTGTTTTTGAAGATATCGGTGATAGGAATTGAAATACCACTAGCAAACTGATCAACAGTATCAATATAGGTCTAAGCAGTCTTGCATTAGTAGGGAAGATTTTTCTAATTTTGTAATAATTAGTAGTTATCCAAGATGGTATCAACATGGATCTGTGAGGAGTTACACTTTGGAAGGCAAAAAATGTCTTGAAAATTGATTCAATCTGGGAATAGCTATATGTAAATTCGAAAATCTAAAAAATGGTTCATTGGAAGTTAGTTACTGTAAAAAAACAAGAAAAAAATGTATCAGAAAATAAAAACTTTAAAGTACGATCCCTGTATTGAACACAATTGTTCTATTAATAGGTCAAAATTGTAGATCAAAAGATAAATGAAGGAATAATCTATTATCATGATCAAATCGAAATTCCTACTTATATAAAACAAATAAAATAAGCAAAGGAAATGGCCTCTCACAAGATTTCATCTCTCCGTGCGGTTTCAGGGGTGGGCGCGGAGGAGGATTGTTGTTTGAGTGGGCCATCTACATCGACTCTACCAGCTCTTTATCCTACATCCGCTTATATACGGTACACTCTAAGTCAAACTGTGTTTTATTACACTATATTAGGTATACATAAATGACGGATTTTTTTATTTGTGTTTTTCCATTTTGCAGAAAACGAAATAAAATAGATTGAAGATTAGTTAAAGTTTTATTCTTCTTTAATTCACACAACCTTTAGCAGTACAACCAACGGCGGCATCGACTAAACAGGAGTTACCCCCACTTTCAGTAGGATTACCAGAAGAACCATAATTAGGCCCAATATTTACACTTCCATCTTCATTTGCAATTAATCTTGAATTTTTATCAGATCCACCACTTCCTTCCATACTACCTAAAGTTGGTAATTGATGGCTTGAAGAGAATTTCTTTGGTAATTTGTTAATTGATGCATAGTAGAAGGAAAATTCAGGTTGAATTGTAGCTGAATGAATACCATAGTCATGTAAACAGCTTTTAATTGTGCTTGCCACAGTAAGGAATTGTTCTGGTGAACAATTCAAATTTACATGGAGTGAAGCAATCAGTAATTTTTCAGTTAAATTCCAAATATGGAAATCATGAACCGATATGACACCTTCAACGTTCAAGATATCCTCTTTAACTTCGTCAAAATCAACAGATTGTGGTGTACCTTGTAACAGTATTCTTGAAGATGACTTACAAAGTGGCAAAGCACTGGAAAAAATAATAATCGTGATGATTAAGGAAATCAATGGATCAGTATAGTATTTCCAAGAATAATCAGTTTGCCAGATGAAAAGCGCAGTAAGCATAACACCAACGTTACCCAGAGCATCACCTAGAACATGTAAAAAGACACCTTGCATATTCAGCGATTTAGAATTTGTCTTCGCTAAATCTCTATTTAATACATGATTATGAGTTTTGTGAATCAAGGCATAATCTGGATTATCCGTATAACTGTATCTGAGTTTGTTGACAACAACAGAAGGAAGAACGTTTTCAATATCTGAATCATCGATTTCTTCATCGAGTAAATGGGGACTGTCACTACTGTCAAAATGATCGTGCAAATGATCATCATGAGAGTGTGAATGTGAATGGGATTGTTCATTATGTATATCTTCTTCAATCTCATCCATGAAATCAGCGTGAGGATGGCCCCCTCCCCCTCCCCCTCCACCATGGGAATGGCCATGTTCATGGAATAAGAATAACCCAATAACGTTAGATAATAAACCACAAGCACCAACAATTAATATCAATTGAGGATTAGAAATTTCTTGAGGAGAAATGAATCTTTGGATTGCTTCAATGAAGATGGTGAAGCATAAAGCTAGTAAGAATACAGCATTTACTAAAGCACCTAAAATTTCGGCCCTCTCCCAACCATAGGTATACTTGGAATCTGCTTCTCTATTCTTGGCTACATTAACAGCCCATAAAGCAACAAGTAAAGAAATGATATCATTTAGCATATGGAATGAATCAGCTATTAATGCTAATGAATTAACGGCGTAACCAACAATAATTTCTAAAAAGAAAAACACCGTATCAATTGCTAAAAGCGCTAAAATTTTAAGTTCTTTTTTAGTGACCTGCATTTTCTTCTCTTTATTTGATTATTCAAAAAAGGTAAATGTAATAACGAATGATTTATTCTTCTGTAAAATGTTCTCTGTGCAGTTGCTGGTGAAAGAATTGTCTGTGACAGTGCAGAAATCAAAATTAACTATTCGAAGGTGGTGTTATATTCCTTTTTCTGTATTTAAGTGCCTATTTGTTGTTGTGGTATATGAAAAGATAATTATTTAATACTAAACTAAATTCGTATTGAAGATTAGAATTGTCGAACAAAAAAAAAAGAAGCCAAAGTTTTGCTAACTATCGAGTCGAATATGTATTATTATAATGACAAGGTGTTAACAAGGTATCAAGGAGTGAAGATGGGTGTATAAGATGTATTGATGGACTGTAGCTGATTAGGCAAAAGGAAATGGGTTGGGCCTTTACGGAGAGATGGTATAAATCTTATTAAATTCCTCGCCGCTGTGTTGAGTTGATATTAAAATCGTTGTTTATGGTTTCGCCTATTTGGTTGTTTTCTTTGTTAGAAAAAACAATCATTTCATTCTCTCTTTAAAATTACTTTACTTTAAATTTGGGTTTGAGAGGGAGATTGAAATTGACTCGCGCCAGGAGAAAATTGGAACATCACCGTGCTGGTCCTGCAGAGGTCCGGATTTATACTGGATAACCAGAGAGGTAGAGAGGTTGTCAAACGAATAGTGAATAGTGTATTAGTGGTTCTGTGAATCACCAGTCTATAAAATCATTTGATATTTGAAGAAGTTTGCACCTTCAATATATGTATTAGATATATAAGCTCTCAATTTTACCACAAATAGAACAGAGCAGTATATTGGCTCCTGAAAAGTGTTGAATTGAAAGTGATAGGCGATAATAATACTCAGTAACTATAGAGTTGGAACTTCGTCTTCGTCTGTTTCACAAATTTAATTTGCATCACAAAAGTGACCTAGAATGCTTATTTCAAAAATCAAGAACAGAAACTAATAGCTTACTTGATTTTAAGTGTAAATGATAAGACATTACTCTACCATCTCATCCAGAGTGTTTTCCAACAGTTGATAATTTGTTCTTCACTACTTCCAAGCTGATTCTTTCTCTCTGGCAATATTTGCTCACGCTTCTTTGCATAATCGCTCTTTCCTTTGGCATCTAATAGAATTCCAGTTCAGTGGCTTGCTCCTACGTCATGACTTAAGTGAAAAGGGAAGGAAAAAGAAAAACTGCGTGGGTATATATATAGCATTCCTGATCGTTTAGATAACTGCGGAAGATTAGTGAGATCTGGTGAGTTTTTAAGGAGCAGAGCCGTTCAGAGGGCCTTAAAAGTTTCTTCAACTTTTGGATTGATGTACCTCCCTATTCTTTAGCTAATGTAGAAAAGTAGACAAAAGACGTACTATATATTAATGTGATTGACAGATAGTTGATGGTCAGTGGTTAGTGGTTTACCTGTCAGTCGTGTTGATTTAAACTTGGGGGTTGAGGGGAAAGATATTTGGTTTACCACAGTCGGTGCATGCATTCCGTTTGTCTTTTCTCGGTGCTTTAGCTCTTTGTTCAATGTTAAGCCTGTGGATAAACCTCCCCGGGTTGGCTTATACCTATATATCTATATATAATTATTATTATTGCCTTATAATAGGCAAATATACCAACTTATCTTTTAAGAACTAAACAACTCTCGGGAAATTGTTAAAAGCTATGTATTGGTAGCCCGAACTCCCGACAACGACAACTTCAAATGTACCAAAGTCTATTTATTGTACATAAACTACATTAAAACGGAACTTGGGAATCTTAATTGATTTTGGTTGTCAAGTTTTGAAATCTATCGGATTTAGTTTTTTTTAAATTAAATGTACATCCAAAACACAAAATCAACTCTCTCTGCTTTTGATCTGCCCATTGAACCATGACAGTCGTTAACAATGATAGTACATAGACTTGGCCTCCTGTTCCTGTCTCTATATCCATTTTTAGACGCATCCATCCCAAAAAAAGCTTGTTTTAGTTTTTCAATCTGCAGATCCCTTGGAATCCGTCCAAATAGTCTAAAACCTGGTATTTTAGTCAACACTGCACGCACACACACATGGATTTTCATCTTGTAACAGATAATTCAATTTCCCAGAGCCATTGTTTTAACTTTGTCTTCTTCTGCTTTACTAAAAGCTTATAGGCCCAATGCATTGTTATAGCCTTAGAGTCAATTAATTTGGTTATCTGCGTTTGTTATTCAAGTTATCCGGTTTCCCTTTCACCCAATTTTTGAGGCACCTGTATAAGTGCAGGGAAGTCTCAATTCCTATATAAACAGATGCATTTCTTCTTTCTTTATAATTCAAATTTTCCAAAAAAAGAAAAAGAATATAGACCAATCTCTATTATATCGTTGATTCAATCTCTTATAGCTTTCGAATAAAAGAATGGCTTCCGTCAAGTCCTTGTTTTTATCCTCATTACTTGCAACCGCACCTTTAGTTCAAGCGAGTGCTGCCCCTATTGAAACTGATTCTCCAGTTAGTGCCTCTGCCGTTGCTACATTCCCATCCGGTGGATTTTCAGATGTTACAGGTTATGTTTCATTTGAAGCTACATCTGATGGTGAGGTTCAAGTCTCTGTTTCTGTTTCTGGTTTACCTTCTGAAGGTTATCCATTCTTATACCACATTCATGAAAGCACTGTTCCATCATCAGGCAACTGTACTGCAACTGAAGGTCATTTTAATCCATTTGAAGGAAACTCCTCTTGTGCTTCTCAAGATTCTGTGGTTTTTTGTGAAGTTGGTGATTTATCAGGCAAATGGGGTGCTTTCAATTCTTCGTCCTATACAACTACTTATACAGATCCTTATTTATCACTAAATCCAGGTAGTCAAGCTTATATCGGCAATTTATCAATCGTTATTCATTTTGCTAATACTTCTAGGCTTGCTTGTGCTAATTTGAAATATACAACTGGCTCATCATCATCTGCTACTAGTAATGAAACTTCTACTAGTACCAGGGTTTCCGTTTCAACTGCTGGTGCTTCTAGTAATGGAATCACTGGATTTGTTGCAACTGTGCTTGGTTTGTTATTCATGATTATCTAAAATCACATAAACGTGTATTATCACTTTTCTATCCTTGAAAAACATATTCTATATATCATTTAACTTACCCTCCGTTTTTATTCGTTTTCTCTCATTACCATAGTTATTACCTGTCGTTGCAATGTATTTAGAAGGGGTCTTTTTTTATGAACTTTTATTTTAATTTAGTATTTGGCAATAATGCAATGTGCAATGTGCAACGTGAAATTGCTAAATATTGATAAGCAGCAAACTAAACATATGATGAAGGCTAGCCTCGATTCGAAAATATGGAAACTTTCTTTGGTGATAAATGTATTCAATTAATGTGCTTGAATCAAACAGTCATACAAATATACATAATCTAGAGGACAATTATAATACAAGTATTTAAACAATGTGGTCGCTAGAATATATCACAGAAAGTAAACTAAGCATAACATCATTAGCGTTCATAATAAGAGCATTCAACAAAAACACATTACATGATGCTTTTTTCTGGCCAAAAAAAAGGTTGGATTGTGAAAACATTAAACAGCATCATAATATTTGTTCAAAAAATCTATTAGGATATTATAACCCTTTAGAGTAATCAAGAATTATAGAGATGTAAAGGAGGGATACATCCTACTATTTATTCTTTGCTGGGTTTGTTCATAGCTAGGCGTCTCTTATCTTTCATAACTCAGTCATTTCTTGTCTAGTTGAGCTACGAGTACTAATACGGCTCCACAACAGTTTCTTTCAGATTTTATTCTTCTCCATTGCTTTGTGGTGGAATTAAGTTCTAATTTTTGCAGAAAATGTCAAACTAACTACAAGTAGAGTTCTATTCGCAAATTTTGAACTAATATAGTCAGATTAATTTATTAAAAAGTCTACATATAAGGACTCAGGATTTCCAAGTCTCAACCACACAAATTAGCTATCATTTGCCCTATTGCTTAGCATTTGGTAGCAAGACTTTTACGCTGCCTTTGTGCTTTCCTATTATTTCTTGTTAAGGAAAACTTTAGCCCTTATTTGATTGCTCTATTGTTATTTCATCGTACCATGAGGCCATTTCACCTCTTGTAACAATATCCTAAATAAGTGAATTGCCACTTATTTCTAAATAGCTTATACTACTTTAAATTCCTTAGTGCCATTTTGGGGGGAGGAGAGGCAATCAAGTATAAATTCAGTTTGATTCCCTTTTAGTTTTAATAAGCGCAGATTAGGATTAAGTAACAACGAAGTATTTACACCATGTAAGGAATCGTTTCCTTATTGAATGGACTTTCCTAGTCTTTTATCTTTGTTATTTTGCAGTTCCACATTAGTTTGCTAAGCTCTCTCGAAATCTACTATTTTTTCCCTTTTGAATTTAATTTTCTTTCCTCTTGAATTGCTTTCAATTAGCAATCATTGTCTTAGCGGTTTGGAATTCCTATTAACTTGCTATTGGAATTCCCTTAGTTTGCTGACGACTTCGTCAACGCTTATGTTATTTATTATAAATATCTGTGTATTTTGCTATTCTTGTTTAGTTTCTGTCAGAACCTCACTCTTTTTAAGAGTGTGATTCTAGGTATATGATTACAATTTGTGGTATTTATACAGTAAGCTACAACAGTAGCGATATCATAGACTGAGAGCCGCACTGGTTTTGGAGCCAAAATGAAGGAGCCAGTGAAGAATTTTTCACTAGAGTTGTCGGATGGAAAATTACATAAATAGATCTGTAGATCAAACTTATTTCTGAAGAAGTTTCAATCGGAACTCTTCTAGAAAGAGAGAGAGAGGGTTTTATACTAAAAATCATATAGAAAGATTTAATAGGAAATTTTACTTTTGTGTTACCAAAATCAGTCACCTGACCTAAAACAAGTTTTTAATAATTGAACTACTTAGTATGTAGCTAATACTATTTTAACAAGCCCGAGGAGGTATCCACGACTAAACTACCTTGTATGATTCAGTGCTTCATACCATAAAGAGGTAGGGATCTAGAAATGGCTTATAATGATTTCCCAATCCCCGATAGTTTCCTTCCTATCGATTGGATAGAAAGATTACCAAAGAAGATGCAAAACTTTAATCTTAATATTTTTTGAATAGTTCTAAATAGTTACTGAACCATTGACATTACGTGTAAGGTATTGGACTCCGAGCTGCTAAAAATAGTAACTTGATTTTAACCCCTCTTTGGATTTCTCGAAAATTCTTTTGTAAAATCTTTCTATTGTTTCTATTCGCTTTTTATTGTTTTATAGATAGTTATTAGTGATTGAAGTTTAGTTTGTCTTCAATTGTATTCTATTATATATAGTTGGAGATTTTCCCTTGGATAGAGAGTTAAATCTTTTGAAAAGAGAAAGGAACAATTAATAAATTAAGAATAATTATCACAAAAAGAACGACGACAAAATCGAATAGTGCTCAATTCAGTACAACAACGCAACAAAAGGGCCAATGGTCTAGTGGTATGATTCCTGCTTTGGGTGCAGGAGGCCCTGGGTTCAATTCCCAGTTGGCCCCTTTTTTCTGGATTCACTTATGTAAAAAGCTGTTTAAGTACCCCATATATCCATATTACAGAATAGATATGATGAACCTTAGTTTATATATAAGAGGAATTTTATTGAATATATGAGCTATCAAGTTCGGTGAAACAGATGATTTTTGTATGACAACTCTTTCATTGATGGTCTAAACTTTAGAATTGTGTCAGATCATTACACCCTAGAATGTATTCTTATATAGAAACAAATAATTGGGTAGTTACTAACTATATATCTTCCTGTAATTCCCAACAAGAATATTTTCCGATATAATAATTGATCATGTCGTTATAAGCTTCATTGTCCTCACATTTTAATAAATTTGCTAAGTCAATATTCAATGGACTCAAAGGTTCGGGGTTCGACAATAAAACAATGACTGCAATTAAAGAACTTTGTAAAGTCCAAGCAGGGGACCACCTTTTTTGTAAAATATCTAAACAAATTTCACCATTTTTGAAATTTATATTAGGATGAGGCATCTTGTAGCATTTTTTTATCCATTTTGAATTTTCCTTTGCAATCGCTATACTGTTCGTAGTTTTATTTGATGGTACGGACTTTGTTTTTGTCTGTAACTTTTTGATTTGTTCATCGTTGAATGTCCTGAATCTGATCATTGGAGGTCCTAGTGGGTAGTTCAAAGGGACATCTATTTCCAATTCCCATATGCAATTTTCAAACGGAGTTGAACTTGGACCTTGTATCAATGACACCCATTTGAACAAGTCATCAACTTTTGGTCTAAGTTGAAGGATTCCGGAAGATCTCGCTGAGGAGTCATTTGATTTTAGATCTTTTTGGATGGCTTTATATTCTTTAATGAGTCTCTTTTCCGTGGATGCCATGGCTAAACAGTTACAAGTCTGTATACTCTTCTCTTTCTTGATAGCTAGTATATAACTTGAAAAGTTCTCTAATTTTGATTTCTTGGGCAATTTATTTCCTTTTGTTGGTGCTAGATTTACGGATTGTTGTCGCTTTAATGACAAAGAAAAGTAGAAAAAGAATGATTTGTCTTCAGTTCCACCATGAATGGGTTCAAAATTGCTAGCCGCCGCACAGAAAGGCTATCTGGGTATTTTGCAACGACTTGGATAGAAAAACATGAGGGAACTTGGCGTCGCTGAGTCCGCAGAATAGAGGCAATTTTCTTTAAACGGATGTCAGAACAAAGTGTAAAAGAAAGAAATCGCCGAGTGGAGTTGTTCAATTTGGTACCTCTTGAATATTTTCACTAGTATTTTGTACGAGGATACAACAACAATCTAGGTGAACATATGACCCAGGGGAAGATAATCTTCGTAAACCTAAATATAACAATAGGACGACCAATCTTTACCTCCGTTTTCGATTTCATTAGTCAACATCTTGAAACTTCAAAAAGTTTGAGTCCCGTACTTGTCAAAGAAAGGTTGAAACAAAATTGGCAATTACCAACGTCAAGATTATACTACTGTTCAACATTTAATCATCAAAAGAGCGTAATAAAGAGAATACTTAAGTTTTGTCAATTCAAATCACGAATCCAAATATATATACGTATAGACAAGTATATTAAGCCATGCTCAATCTTGACAAGATAATTGCAGACGTGAAAGAATGCAAACTAATACCCGAGAATGACATCCAAGAACTATGCTTCCTTGCCCAAGAATTACTAATTCAAGAATCTAATATACAATTGATAGATACTCCGATCACTATATGTGGCGATATTCACGGTCAGTTGCACGATCTTTTAAGACTTTTTCGAATTGCACAGGATCCTCCTGAGACAAAGTACCTTTTCCTTGGAGACTTTGTGGATAGAGGCTTTTATTCACTTGAAACATTTTTGCTCCTACTATGCTATAAAATAAGGTACCCTGATAGAATATTTTTAATAAGAGGAAACCACGAATCACGTCAAATCACATCAGTTTATGGATTTTATGACGAATGTCTTCGAAAGTATGGATCTGCAAATGTTTGGAGATACTGCTGTGATGTGTTTGATTATTTGGCATTAGGCGCATACATTCAAAGTTCATCTGGTAATGAGGACAGTGTGTTTTGTGTTCATGGTGGTCTTAGCCCTGCTATTGAAACCATTGATGAAATTCGATTAATCGATAGAAAACAAGAGGTGCCCCATGACGGTTCTATGTGTGATCTTTTGTGGTCAGATCCGGAAGAAAATATTCCTGCATGGGCTGTTTCACCTCGTGGCGCTGGTTATTTGTTTGGCTCTGCTGAGACTGAAAGATTTTTATTTAGAAACAGTCTAAGTCTAATTGCAAGAGCGCATCAGTTAGTTATGGAAGGTTATAAAGAGGTTTTCGATGGTGGATTGGTTACCGTGTGGTCTGCTCCTAATTACTGTTATAGATGTGGTAACGTTGCTGCTGTGTTGACTCTAGACGATTCTTTGAATAGAAGCTATACTGTGTTTGATAGCATGCTACAGGATTGTAATGAAATACCTTCCAAAAAGCCTGTTGCTGATTACTTTCTCTAGACTTTAAAAGTTTAATTGAAAAGAGAAATCCACTGTCGAGAGATTTATTAATCGGTTTCTAAAGCTTGTTTGCTCTTATCACTATGTATATTATATATTTTGTTATCTGTACTACTATACTGTGGGTATACGTATGGTTGTATTCGTGTAGTAGCACGGCTATGTTCCTGGTATACGGTCGAAAGGACTATACCTAAACACTTGTTGCTTCAGGTAACATAGCCTGCTAAACTAAAGGGTAAAAATAGCTATAAAAGGTATACATACGGAATTCAAAGATCCCTCTTAAATAGGCAAAAACCCCTTTAGCGAAAGGTTGGTTTGGGCGTAAAGGTTTGTTAACCTCAAAGCTTTACACCTATCATTCATTCCAGTGTATTACATAATCATCATTAATGGTAATATCAATCAACTCTATTACGTTATCAAATTCATACAATTTTATTTTACCGAAAACAAATAAAAGGAAATTTGGCGTTAACAGATGAATATTAAAAGGTGGAACGATTAAAAGTGATCAAACTGGAATAGCAAGGCTGTGAAATAGGGTAAAAGGGATAAAAAGGATAAAAAGGATAAAAAGGATAAAGGGAATAAAAATGATAAATAGGTAATAAGAAATAGAGAAAATATCGGGGATTGGAAAAACATTATGAGCCATTTCCAGTATCCCTACCTCTTTATGGTATGAAGCACTGAATCATACAAGGTAGTTCAGTCGTGGATACCTTCTCGGGCTTTATTGAAATAGCATTAGCCACATACTAAGTAGTTCAATTATTAAAAACTTGTTTTAGGTCAGGTGACTGATTTTGGTAACACAAAAGTAAAATTTCCTATTAAATCTTTCTATATGATTTTTAGTATAAAACCCTCTCTCTCTCTTTCTAGAAGAGTTCCGATTGAAACTTCTTCAGAAATAAGTTTGATCTACAGATCTATTTATGTAATTTTCCATCCGACAACTCTAGTGAAAAATTTTTCACTGGCTCCTTCATTTTGGCTCCTAAAACAATGCGGCTCTCAACCTATGACATCGCTATTGTTGTAGCTTACTGTATAAATACCACAAATTGTAATCATATACCTAGAATCACACTCTTAAAAAGAGTGAGGTTCTGACAGGATCTGATCCCAAAAGTGGAGTAATCGAAAATAGGACGATCAAAAGAGGAGTAGATAAAAGAGGGGTAAAAAGGCAGTGGAAATAAGGTAAATAAGTAATAAGAAATAAGGAGTAGAAAGTAAGTCAAATACCTTACAAGAAAGTCAAGCCCGTGTAGCGTAATGGTTAACGCGTTTGACTTCTAATCAAAAGATTCTGGGTTCGACTCCCAGCATGGGTGTTTTACTTTTTATCGCTTTGTTTTTTAACCTTTTTGTTACAACTAAATAATAATTCACCTATAAAAATACTAGGTTTCGTTACTTTTAGCTTCCTGATTGATAATATCGGGGATTGGGAAAAAATTATGAGCCATTTCCAGTATCCCTCCTGTTAGTGGTATGAGTAGCACGGCTGCCATACAAGGTAGTTCAGTCGTGGATACCTCCTCGGGCTTGTTAAAATAGTATCAGCTGCATACTAAGTAGTTCAATTAATAATAAACTTGATTAAGGTCTTTTTGACTGTTTTTGGTAACACAATAATATTTTCCTATTAAAATCTTTATATATGATTTTTAATATAAAACTCTCTCTCCTTTTCTAGAAGAGTTCCGATTGTAACTTCTTCAGAAATAAGTTGGATCTACAGGTCTATTTATGCATTTTTCCCTCTCAACACGTTAGTGGAAGATTTTCCACTGGCTCCTTCAATTTGGGCTCCTAACCTATTCGACTCCTAAACAATAAAATTATGACTTCGTCATTGTTGTGGCTTAGTTTATAAATACCACAAATTGTAATCATATACAGTGAATCACACTCTTAATGAAAGTGAAGTTCTGACAGATAACAAGTAAAACATTTTCAGCGCGCAATGCTTTGATTTCGATGGTTTCTGCTACTTACGACTAATTCTACGTTCTTTTGTCAGATCATAAAATCGGATGTTCCCTTCCAAAGGCCAATTCTTTGATTAAACTATGCTCAAATAACAACAAAAATGCAACAAGGGGTTCAGCAGGTAGAATGTAATCTTATGATTTTAGCCCATTCTTTTTTACAGGTTGTGTGACTCAGTTAAGTACGTGTGCAAAGCGGAAACAAACATTTACTCAATTGTCGGATGTTCCACCTTTATTTTCGACGCCCTCCTCTCTACCCACTGTTTATTATCGATAAGAAAAACTTTTTTGGATCCTGCCAGGATCTCCCTCAAAGTCGCATGTGGCTGGGAGACGTTTTACATATTTTGTACACGTCGGCCCTTGCATATGACTGATACCGTGAAATAATAAGAGATAATAATCGATAAACGAATTTAAGTTTAAACCAACTGTGAAGATATGGGCTAAGTAAAGTATTATAAAGAGAGACGCATGTCTTGCAACTTCGAAAATTTAATTCTTTCATACTATTTTGAGGTTTTGATACCTTCTATTTTACCATCACATTGAATATATACTTTTCAAGCCCAAATATAATAACTTAGTCCTTTCAATATGGAATCAACTCCAGATGTTCCAGTTCCTGAATTTTTCAACAACTATCCTTTGAAAGATACCAAATATGACTTCGGTAGAAACTTAATTGGTTATGGTGAAGACTCAATTGATCCGTGCTGGCCTAACAATGCAAAGATTGCTGTTTCTTTTGTCTTAAACTACGAAGAGGGTGCTGAAAGATCTTTAACTATTGGTGACGCTGGCACTGAAAACACAATGTTCACCGGTTTACCAGGTGGTGCTTTAACTTACAGAGCTTTCGAAGTTGAATCTGAATATGATTACGGAAGTAGAAGTGGTGTTTGGAGAATCATGAGATTATTCAAGAAGTTCAACTATCCAATGAGCATTTGGGCTGTTGGTCATGCTTTTGAGCAAAACCGACCATTAGTTGATGCAATGATTAGGGACGGCCATGAAATTGCTTCTCATGCTTACAGATGGATCCCATACTCTGAAGTTACTCCAGAGGTTGAAAAGGCATTCATTAAGAGACAACTTCAATCAATCAAAGAAACTTCAGGCGTTTACCCTTATGGTTGGTATTATGGTCGTCAATCGACTCATTCTTTAGCATTATTACACGAAACTTATAAAGAATGTAATGTTGAATTGAAGTATGTCAGTGATGCGTATGCTGATGATGTTCCCTATTGGATGGATGTTCCTGCTGAAACAGTTCTACCAAAGGAAGAAAGAAAAGGTATGCTAATGGTTCCTTACTCTTTAGACTGTAATGACTATAGATTGTTAAACCCTAACGGCTTTAGATCTGCTGGTGCTTTCTACGAACATTTGTCTAACGCATTTGATGTCTTATACGACGAAGGTGGTAAGATGATGACCATCGCATTGCACTGTAGAATTATGGGCAAGCCAGGGTACTTCAAGGCATTGAAGGACTTTGTTGAATACATTAGGTCTAAGCCAGATGTTTGGGTTTGTACAAGAAGTGAAATTGCCGATCACTTCAAGTCCAAGTATCCTTACAATCCTTAAATCCAGACTCTACCTTGTGTGCAGGTCTACATAGTTTGCTTGAAACACACACACACACATATATATATTACACGCAATACCATTTTATCTGTTGCTGAAGAATACAAACTTACAATAATAGTAAATAACGGAGTACGCCTTACTACTGTAGATTGGGTTAAGTACTTTTTTATCCATTTCAAACGATGATGAACGGGTCCATGTTGTTCTGCATTTTGTTTGGAGTAAAATAGAAATATGTCTCTGTGTTAAATACAGTATACATACAATCAAATATAAATAAGTAGTGGACCAATTACAATGTCATGAATATCTGCAATCCAAACTCTAAGCCGCTAGTTGCAATCTTATCTTTCCGCATGAAGCGGAACGGGATCCGCAGAAACATTTAAGGCAATCAATCTCCTTCCAGGTGTTTGTTTACAAGCAGTTCAGCCCTCCCATATGGGATGATCACAAGGGCGTATAGATATACTTTTTCATTATCTTTTGCTGTAGGCTCTATCGTCAAACTTCGAAAACAATGTAAGCACAAACCTAGGCCAATTTGTGGAAATATAAGCCCATCAACTTTCGTCAGTGAGAGGTGTCTTTTGCTCAAAACGTTTGTCTCTGCGTCCTGAAAGCAACCAGTCTACAAAGAATGGCATCACAGATAAAAACTCTTGGAAATGAACGTAATTTTTGGTTTATCATAAGGATGTGGCATTTGAATTAGAATCATTTGCTGGATATGTATATATATGAAAAGGGAATGCAAAATATATGACTACATGAAACGGAATTAACTCTCCATGCACTCTGGCGAAATAACCTCATGCATACGTATATCAACCCTGCACAATTCTTCACACTGATAGATAATCTTGAATATTTATGCCTCGAGTTTTTTCATCTTTCTGACCCCGGCAAAAGGTACCAGTCAGTGGAAAGAGCTTGATACAGCCAAATACGGAAGAATACAAAGTACAATAAAGTCTCATCTTGGTAATTGAAATTTCCCTTTTTGCTCATTGTGAGCGGTAACCCCCATAAACTGGTATATATAAGTAAATGGTTATCCAATAGGAACCGCATGTCAGTCTGATACCAAGAATCCATCTCTCTGAAAGTTAACGTTGTTTGTCCATCCATGATCCACGTAATAAACAAAAAAGCAAGCGTCAAAATGGAAACAACTATCGCAAACAAATATCCAGAAGAAGTGAATATTGACGTTAATCATGGAACCAAGTATGATTTCGAACGTGATTTGGTCGGTTACGGTGAGAATGGTTTAGATTGTCAATGGACAAAAGGTAGAGTTGCCGTTTCTTTTGTTCTGAACTATGAGGAAGGTGCTGAAAGGTCATTGACATTAGGTGAAGATACAACCGAATTCAATCTTTTCACAGGTAGCAAAGGTTTAGCGATCCCATTCAGAGCGATTGACGTGGAATCTGAATATGATTATGGCTCTAGAGCAGGTATTTGGCGTGTTATGAGATTATTCAAGCAATATAATATGAAGTTTACTGCCTACTGTGTGGGACGTGCTTTAGAAAGAAATTTGGAAGTTGCACAAGCTTTTGTTAGAGATGGCCACGAAATCGCCTCACATGCCTACAGATGGCTTCCATATGCTGATAAGAAACCAGAAGATGAAAAAGCTTATATCCTAAAACAAATGGAATGTTTAAAAGAAACTACTGGTATTGATACCTGTGGTTGGTATATGGGACGTCCTTCTTCACGCACCATGGGACTGTTAGTTGAAACTTATAAAGGTCTTGGATTACCATTACCCTACTTCAGTGATTATTATGGTGATGATGTTCCACGCTGGATAGATATCCCTGCGGAGAGAGACTTGCCAAGAAAAGACAGATCGGGTCTTCTTTTAGTTCCTTACTCGCTGGATTGTAATGACTATAGATTTTTGAATGCCAACGGTTTCAGATCTGAGCAAGCATTTTATGACCATTTGGTTAATGCTTTCGATACTCTATACCAGGAAGGCGGTAAAATGATGACAATTGGGTTACACTGTAGAATAATTGGTAAGCCTGGTTACTATCAGGCTTTAAAAAGATTTGTTGAATACATTAACCGTAAGCCAGATGTTTGGGTCTGTACAAGAAGAGAAATAGCTGATCACTTCAAGGAAAAATTTCCATACGAGCCAAAGAGCGGAGTTTAGGTTAGAGTTTGACCCCCACTTCAATTTGAATAACTATATAAACTTATTTAGACAAATCAATATGATATAAATGATATTTGAGATAGCACATTTAGAACGCAACATACCTTTGTAGACGAATGACATGGCCTAAACTTTGCTTCACTTTACATGACATGGTTCGATTTGATGCTGTGTTCAACTTTTGAAGGGGGCTTCAACCTCATACATCGTGGATTTCTTACACCCAGACACCAGGCAGTCGCACCGCGAAATCAAATCCCCTGTCTGTTGCCTGCTACCACGGAGAAATCCTATCTATATATATAGACTTGATCATAGCCATGGTAGCTTCATACATTGAATTCTACAGATATGCTAGTTTACTTTAATGCCAGTCTTTGAAAGCTTAGTGGCGTTTATTTTCTGCTTCAGTCAGTTGAAGAAAACTTACAATCGAGTTCAAAATGACACAGCAGAATAAACATAAACAACCTCAACAGTTACGAGCTGTAGGTAAGAGGAAAGAACGGGTGCTCGTTGCATGCAACAGGTGTAAACTGAGAAAGAGAAAATGTGATGGGAACTTTCCATGCAAAAGTTGTTCCGCTGTAAATACAACTTGTACGTTTGATAGACACCCTTTAGTCACGCCAACGAAAGCAATTGATATTACGCTCCGAACCAACGAATCAACTAAACTTGGACATAATACCGAAGATTTAGAACGTCAAATTGTCCAACTTCAATCCTTGATCAAAGAGAAAGACCAACAACTTTCACTAAAATACCAACAATTAGAAACACAAAGACAAATATCAGATATCAAAACTAGTGATATAAAATCGAGAGACTCGATACCAATAGATAGTGATGACCACCATGAGAAAGTACCTGAAGGTGCGTTCCTGAACACGATCTCCAAACTATTATATAGAAAATCAAGCGAATCAGATGAATACATTGGATCTTTTGCAGTTATTTCCATTGTCAAAGCTATCAGAAAAAATTTAATGAATGGTGTGGATAATACAGAACACTCTCCAACTATTCTTGATACAGCTTATCAGGACAATATATATGTTCCTCCCCAGATCGAAGAAACATTTTTCCGAAGGTTTTTCAGTTTGTCACACAACAGACACTATTTCCTAGATGAGGGCTGGTTTTACGGAATGCTGGCATCTCCAGATTCCGAAAAGACACCATGGGATCTATTTGCAATACATATAGCTTTAGGAATTGGATGTAGACTAACAGAGTTACTGAAAGTCACAACATACCCGTCACCTGATATGTACTTCAAAAAGGCATTGTTATATTTAGCTGATGCAAATCTTACTACGATCCAACAGATACAGGCATGCCTACTAATCGCATTGTTCATAGGTAGAAGTTACCATTTATCGTTCTATGTCACGTCTTGGGAATTGACTGGCATAGCAATGAGAAAATTAATTCAATACGGTTTCCATAGAAAACAACCAATAACCTACGAAAATGCTCTTCAATATGAATTTCATAAGAGGCTGTTTTGGTCTGCTTACAACTACGATAAACTTCTATCTTTGTCCTTAGGTCGACCTGGATCTATAAATGAAGCATTCATTGATATACCGTACCCGTTGAGCTTAGAGATTAGTGCTCATCCAATAGAGAAAGAGATATTTTACCTTTACAATTTACAACTACAACTAGAAAGAGACCCAGAGTTCCATCAAGATATAACATCCTTTACTACACTTATAAACACTTGTAAAATCAGACAATTTGAAAGTCGTATCCATTTAGTTTTCTATACCGTGAACAGTTACATTTTATCAGCAGATTCTTTTGATTCAATCGTTTCTGATATTGATAACTGGTATCTGACGTTACCTTCTAGGTCTGAATTCTTTGAGTCTATGAAAGGCAGAGAAAGTTATGACTATCTTGAGCTTTTATATTATAGGGCTAGATTGATTCTTTTTCTTCCAAAGATAATGTCATCTGAAGAGCGGGATTCATCACTTGATCAAGCTTGCCTATCAGCCGGTGGTATATGTACCAGTTACAAAAACCTTTACAGAGACTCCGTTTTAGAATTTAGTATCGTTGCACTTCATACAACTTTTTTGGCTGGTGTCACTATGGCATATTATCTGAGAAACAAAGGATATCCATCTTTTATGAACATGCAGAATGACATCAGAGCTTGCTCAAGCTTACTTTTTGTATTTTCAGAAAGATGGCCAGAAGCCAAATCTTATAGAGATTTGTTTGATGGTTTACTTGATAGTGCTGAGCTATTTCGGAGAACTGAAGAGGACAATTCACCTACATCTCTCATTACAAATGGGAACACAGAAGTTCTTACAAGCAGAGAATCAACGACACATCCTATCGTTGAAGCAAATGAGGCCAGTAACGATGATCTGGGGGGTACAAATTTCAGTCTGGATGAAGATTTTTGGAGTCATATTCTGATGGATATTAATTTGCCAGGAACTCCAATGAGATAATATTATATAGCTGGTACTACGAATATATAACAAGATATTGAGCGAAGAAACATAATAACCTAATAACGCAGAACATCTAACCTTCGACATGACTTAAGCAATCTAAGAGGGTAATATATAGGTAATAAAAAAGAGCTTTATAGATCTTTCCAGTTGTAACCCTTTTCAAAACCATAAGCAGCACGATAGATCTTTAGCTCATCAAAATGCTTAGCAATTATTTGAATACCAACGGGGAACTTCATATCTGGATCTTCCAATGATGGTAAAAATCCAACAGGTAAGTTCAAAGATGGATGACCTGTAATATTGAAAATGCCAGTATTAGCATTCAAACCAATTGTATTCTTAATTAACTGAAGTGGAGTTCCGTCTCTGACACCATGACGTGGTGAAACAACCGGTAAAGTTGGAGTAATCAACACATCAACAGTATCTAAAGCAGCATTATAAGCTTCAGTTGCTTTAAAGTGAAGATTGATAGTTTTGGCATATAAGCCAGGGTAATGTTCCATCAAGTATAAGCCATTGATCAAGCCATTTTTGACATTAACAGGAGTCTTGTCAAACGCATCTTGAGACCAAGGCAAAGAGTGATCAAAGTATTTGGAAGACTTCATAATCTTTCTACCAGTTTGCATACCCAATTTTCTGACAGCACCAGCAATTCTTTGACCAACCATCCAAATTTCAGGAGCAACTTCATGGTAAGGAATTGAAACTTCTGTAACTTCAGCACCTAAAGTTTTAAATAATTCACAGGTTTCTAGAAACTTCTTTTTCATCGGCTCTGTCATTGCTGGAATTTCTAATGACTCCTTCAAGTAAGCAATCTTCATACCAACAATAGAGGAATTTTCAGTGATTGTAATATAATCTGGAACACTACCAACGTTTGGCGCGTCGCCTTGACGATCATCATATCCATCTTTACCAGCAATAACTTGAAGTAATAAACAGTTTTCTAAAACAGTCCTTGTCATTGGACCAGCATGATCAATATTTGTTTCTAAACTGCCAATACCAGTATATGGAACAAGACCAAAAGTTGGCTTTAATCCAACCAAACCACAATGTGCACTTGGAACACGGATACTCCCACCTTGATCGGCACCTATGGATAGATCAACTTGTCCCGATCCAACCAAATAACCGGATCCAGAGCTACTACCACCAGCAGAGTGACCATCACCGTATGGATTTTCAACATTACCAGTAGAAGCCGTATTTGATGAAGTACTTGAACATTGATTTTCACAAGTTGCTAAGCCAACAACTTTAGCACCAGCCTCTAAAACTCTAGTAACAACTGTAGCATCAGTATCAGGAACCCATGGTTCATGGGAATCAGTACCTAAAATTTGAGGAACACCTGCAACCTCAATACAATCCTTGAAACAAATTGTCTTACCTACTAACGGTCTTGATTTTGATAGTTCAGGCAGAGTGTCTTCAATAGTGACTTTATAAGCCCAAGCACCTTTGGAGTTTTCTTCACCAGTTGGACAGTAAATACTCTTCCTTGGGAATCTTTTCAAATCAGTTGCTTGTAAGTAATCATCCATTTCAATAATTTTCTTTGCAGACTTATCCAAAGCAGAAAGCAGGAGGTAGTAGTCATCAACCTCTTCCGGTTGAAGCATTAAACCCAGTTTGGCTGGTTGAGCATGGAGATCTTCAAGGGTGACGGTGTTGTTTCTATAACAGTTAGATATATTACGTTAGTAAAGAATCTTGATTTCCAATGAATATCTGAACAGAATGAACTTTGTACATACTTATCAATTTCTAGGGAGACAACGGACATTGTAAATGTATAGTTAGATTTTATGAGATGAACTATATTAAATCAACCCATACTCAATATTTCAAACATTAGCAAAGATGAAAGTGCACCATGTAACAGATATATAGCTGTTGTGTTTTACTAAACTTTCCGATAAATAATTAGATTTTCACAACTAAAAATGTTTATGTGGTGTTAATATGGTGGTATCAAGTGGACCGTAAATAACACATACAGGATCTTTTCTTTCCAGCGGAAACGGCCAGGAAATCTCAAACAGAGAAAAAAAAGTGGCGGAGTGAGGCGAGAATGCATTGCTCTCGAGGAGGATGATAAGGAGATTAAAAAAATAAACAAATAAATGTGAAATCCGATAGGAAGGAAATGGACATTTCTCCCGCAGAGCGGGAGATCCGCCTGTGAAGATTTTACACGACCATTTCTAGTTTCTCAATATATAAGGAGTGTATGTAGACAGAGATGGTACAATAGGGCGGATTGTAAGGACCAGTTACAACACCAACTACGAAAACCAACTAGAGTTTTGTTGTATCGGGGGTCAAATTAGAATCCATGATCAGATGTCGACTCCCCACAGATCACAAGTAATTAATAAACCCTTTTATTAGTGACTTTAAGGAATCCAAATGAAAGTTGAAAATTCATCTATATCAACGTGAATGAATCTCCACTACCCTCTTTCATTCATTCCTTATTATTTTCTTTCGATAAATAGTAGCTGTTTAGAAATTATCAAGAGATGAATACGGAGTTACAAGATCAAGCTCAACGTCTACCGAAAAAAACATTACTTATTACTTTAGGTTGCCTTACTACTTCACTATTTGTGTCATTCTTTGATCAAACTGCAATTACAACAGCAATCCCAACCATAGGTTCTGATTTGAAAGACGCAAACTTAGTCAACAGTTGGACAGGTACGAGTTATTTAATCTGCAACACCAATTTTCAATTACTTTATGGAAGAATATCAGACGTCTTAGGGAGAAAACAAGTGTTTTTATTCTCCCTTTTCTGTCTCTTTTTTGGGAACTTAGTTAGTGGCTTCTCACAAAATCCGACAATGCTATTCGTTTTTAGAGCGATAAGTGGTTTAGGTGGTGGTGGTGTTAATTGTTTAGTCATGATTACGTTTTCTGATTTGCTGACCACAAGAGAAAGAGGAAAATATTTTGGGTTCGTGGCAGTTTCAACAGCTCTGGGTAATGGTATTGGTCCATTGATTGGTGGTGTTTTGACAGAAGATGCAAATTGGAGATGGGTCTTTTGGATAAGCTGCCCAGTTGCTGTTGTATGCTCTTTGTTAGTCGTTTACTTTGTTCCACTGAAACCTGTCACTGGATCTCTAGTAGAAAAATTGAAGATTATTGATTGGATGGGATTCTTATTCTCAATGATATCCACAATACTCTTTTTAGTTTCCATATCAGGAGGTGGTGACTCTTGGGATTGGAGTTCAGCAACTTTCATAACGCTTTTCGTCGTTAGTATTTTGGGGTTTTTGGCTTTTATTTATTCCGAAATAAATCTAGCTAAGATTCCCATGATTCCAATAAGGTTATTCAATAACATTCATAGATCAGTTTTGTTTACAATGTGCTTTATTATGGGATGGGCCTACTTTGTTGATATGTATTACTACCCATTATATTTACAAAACTTAAGAGGTTGGTCTCCAATTATTGCTGGTGTGATTCAATTACCAGCCACTTGTTCCAGCAGTATATTTGGCGTTGCTGCTGGATTTGTTAACACCCATACTGGTAAATATGTTGAATGCCTTTGGTTTGGAGGTGCAATGTGGGCCCTTGGGGTGGGATTGAAGATTATGTTCAAAATGAATTCTAGTATTGGTCTTTTGGTCGGTGCTAATTTGGTTCAAGGTTTAGGAATTGGTTTTACTTTTCAACCAACCTTACTTGCCTTATTATCGCACTCCGGTTCTGCTGATAGATCAGTTGTTACTGGCTTGAGAAATTTCTTCCGATGTTTTGGTGGTGCAGTTGGAATGACTGTTAGCGGGCTAATTTTCAGAAGTATATTTAACTCGAGATTAAGTACCATAATTCAAGATGACTCTAGTCTTAGATCTAGAATAGTCGAAACACCTTCAATAATGAAAGATCTGGATATAGATATCAAGAGTGATGTTTTTGATGCTTATCTTCAAAGCTTCAGGGTAATTATGATAATGTTAACAGTCATGTCTGGATTTATGTTTATCCTGTCTTTAATCAGCCGTGATGGAAAGGACGAAGAGTCTGAAGCTCATGAAAACACTGTTGATCAACAAAGTGAATCTACAGTTGAGGTGGTGGATGGCACAGTTGAAATTAAAAATTAAATTTGTTATCCACATTTTGTACTGTACTATCTAATAGACTCACCAAATATATTTACTAAAGTTCTTATTGTTGATTATTATTTATAATTTCGAAAAGGGCGAATTTGAATATCAAAAAAAATATTGGTAATTATGTAAATCTATTTGAAGAATGAATAGTCAATGTAACCTCTTGGCTCAAGATGAGTGTAGAATGTACTACGATCATACTTATTAAGTGGATATCCTTCTTGTAATCTAATTACTAGATCGGGATTTGCTAGGAAGCTTCTACCAAATGCCAAACCGTCAATTCCCGATTCCTGAACAACACCTTTGAAATTCAAATCATTCCAAGAACCAGCAGAAATTAACGGTGTAGTTGGAAGGAAATCTTTGAACACAGCAACACTACTTTGAACTTGATCATCTAATGATTCAGCTTGTGGCTCGTCATTTTCTCTGCCGCCGTTACTGTCACTTCTTGATTCGATAACATGAACGTAGGCCAAATTACGTTTTTCTAACTGTTCACAAACATAAGTAAAATGACCAACTGGATCTGAATCATTCATCTCTTGGAACGCATCCCAAGGACTAATTCTAAAACTAACTTTCTTCGAGTCGCCAATTTTGGTAATAACTTTATCAAGGACAAGTAATGGAAATTTACACCTATTTTCAATAGATCCTCCAAACCCGTCTGTTCTGTCATTGGGAACATCTCGTAAGAACTCATCCAGTAAATAACCATTTGCACCGTGTAGTTCTACACCGTCACAGCCAGCAATAAAAATTGCATTGTATGCAGCATTAGCAAAATCATTAGCAACATTAACCATATCGTCCTCATCCATTGGCTTTGGAACAACAAATTCTAAATCATTTTCTGGATATGAGAGTGGAGCACCTGATAATTTCTTTGCAGTACTGCATAATGGAAGTTTTCCTTCATTATATTTTGGAATACCAGATCTACCAAAATGATTCAATTGCATGAACAGAAAACCATCTTTTTCATGAACAGCGTTAACAATTTTTTTCCAGCCTTCAATTGATTCAGGAACATCTATTCTTGGGCTATTGGGATGGACCCCACAAGTCGATGAAATTGAAGTTGCTTCCGTTATCAATAAACAGCCTGCTGTTGTTCTTTGTGCGTAGTATTCTTCCATTAATTCAGCAGGAACATAGTTTGGAGCACGGTACCGAGTCAATGGGGCTAATATGACTCTGTGACTTAATGTTATGTTACCAAGAGATAGTGGAGTAAATAGCGTATCTTTAGTTTGTGAACTGGACATTGAAGATTGGTAAAAGAGTCTTTTTTTGGTTTTCAAATAATAAAACAAAGAACTAAAGCAGTGTCTAAATAGAAGAAAGTGATTCCATTTCTTTGACTGGTTATGAATCAAATTCAAACATGAATTCAGTCGATCAATCCACTATGAGCGATTGAAAACACATAACTACTTTAGTTTAGAGATTTGCAAGCTTCAAATGGGATGACGGAAACAATGTAGATAGACTGTAGATGACGGAAAGCAACCACATCGGCATCGCCTTTAACCAGACATCATGTGCGGAACAAAGTAGTGCAGGTGGAAGTAACAGCGGAACCCAGATACCGCCGCGCTCGACTGCACTATCTATCGTGGGACGTTCCGTGCTTTAGGTTTGCGGCGCCAGGATCCAAGAATCTAGTGTTGAATTTTGAACTATGCGATAAAGAACTCAAAATCCCTAAACGAACTTGTGGTTGTCTCATTTGTTTTGACTGATAACCGGACCGTTTTTTCCAATCTTCCTCCCCAGAGTCTAAGTATCTAGCTAATCAGCAATATGATTCTTTATCATGTTTATAACCAAGTTATGATTCACTGCTATTTCTTGGAATAAATAACACTCAATTCCCTCATATAATGATTTCGTGAGCTTCAAGATCTGGATTCACATCATACTATACTTCCGTTGAAAAATTAATCTATATCATATCAATAACTACTTCATTCCTGTTTAAGATGGAATTCCTTAGTAAAGTTGACAAATTTCTTGCTGTCAAAAGTTCAGACAAATCTGGAGATGATGATCCTTACACCCTTACTTCAAATCACGATTTAAAGCCAACTCCACCTGATGAAAGAACATGGAGACAGTATAACTATTTTATCCTATGGTTTGCTTCGGCATTTAATGTATGCTAAATTACTTCTAGTTTTTTTATTTCTATCTTGAATTGATTTCAACTTACTGACATTTTTTAATTTCAAAAATTTTATGAAGGTAAACGAATGGAATACTGGTGCATCATTGATGAAGACTGTTGCATTACCTTATGGTCAAGTTATTGGTGGTTGTATCCTTGGTATTTTCTTAGCATGTTTTTTTACTATTTCTAACTGTATAAGTGGTGCTTATTATCATATTGGGTACCCAGCATTAGCTAGAGCAACTTTTGGTGTCAGACTAGGTTATTTCTTTGTGTTTGTTAGAATGTTTGTCGCCGAAATTTGGTTTGTAAGTATTCATTTGTTATACAAACAAACTCTTTCCGTTTTCATTTTTTTCTTTTGAAATACTAACAGACTAAAACTTTTTCTCTATCTTTCTTTATTCTAGGGTGTCCGTAAGTTACACTTTTAATCAACATCGTGATCTATTTATTCACTTATAATAGATGGCAACTGGGGGTGGCTATATATACTAACATATAAACCCATACTTATTAATATAGAAACTTATTACGGTGCAATGTGCTTAGATGTCTCATTCAGATGTATATTCGGTCACAAATGGGTTAATATCAAAAACCAACTTCCCTTAGATGCTGGTATTACCACAAGAATTATGGTTGCTTTCTTTATCTACTGGTTATTACAAATGCCATTAATGTGGTGCCATCCGAAGTTTATTAGACATTTCTTTACTGTTAAAACTGTTGTTACGCCATTTGCAACATTCGGTCTTTTCCTATTCTGTGTTATCAAAGGTCACGGTCCTGGGGATTGGAGTATTGGTATCGAGGTCCCAAGAACTCAAACAGTTGGTAACTCATGGATGCATATCATAAATACTATTTTTGGTACCTTATCTCCAATGATTATCAATCAACCGGATCTTGGTAGATATGCCAAAAATAAAAAAGATGTCATCATTCCACAAGCTCTTGGTTTCATTCCTTCAAAGATTATTGTTTTGGTCTTTGGAATGGTCTCTGCTTGTTCTTTGAGAAGAGTTTATGGTGAAGTTTATTGGAACATGTGGGACTTAATGAATGCCATCTTGGATAACAGCTGGACTGCTGGTGGAAGAACGGGTATCTTCTTTGTTTCCACGTCATTTGCAATTGCTACTGCTGGTACTAATATTTTTGCCAACTCAATTCCATTCGCTGCTGATTTATCAGGTTTATTACCAAGATACTTCTCTATTATTAGAGCTCAAATATTGGCTGGTTTCCTATGCTGGGCAATTGTTCCATGGAAATTTTTACAGTCCGCTGCAAAGTTCATTACGTTTTTAGGTAGTTACTCTATTTTTGTTGGTCCATTATTAGGTAGCTTATTAGCTGATTATTATTTTGTTAGAAGAGGTAATCTTCATGTTCCATCATTATACACTACTAATCCTGATGGTGCTTATTACTTTTGGAAAGGATGCAACCTTTGGGCTTTAACCGGCTGGTGTCTTGCTCCAGTCATTGCCATCCCGGGTTTATACAGAGCTTATTATCCAACTAGTTTAACTCAGCCTGCCAGTGATATTTACAATTCTGGTTGGTTGTATACCACCATGATTGGGTTTACGTTCCACTGTATTGGTTCTCTTATTTTCAAACCCAAAATTTATCCAAATGCTCATGCTGATGCTCCAAGGACTTTTCACTATATGTCTGAGTTCAATGGCTTCTTTGAAGATGATGCTTCAATCAACACTGTTGGTTATCCAGGTACAGTTGAAGTTATCTATGAAGATTCAAAGGGAAGTGATATTGACGAAGAGAAGTTAAAGGTTATAACCAGTATAAAGTCATCTGGTGGTTTACATATATAAAGTTAGATTTAATTTGTTCACCTGTTTTCCAATTTCTTTGGTTCTTCTCGCTTTTTCTTATCCTTTTTTTTTTTTACTTTTTCTTGCTCGCATATAATTTTTCTTTATATGGTTCTACTCTTTCTGGTTGCGTTTTTTTAATTGAATCTGGAATTCAATAAAGTGCCCTTTTTTTAATTAATTGATTACTCTACTCTGTCATAAGAATGTATGTAGGTAAGTGAAAATCGAGCATCGCATTTTGCGATGCTACACAGCCTGAAAGTGAAGCAATAGGTGAAGAAGATTTTGTAACCAGGGGGAAGAGATTTCTTAAGACACTCAGGAATCTACAGGCAATTAAAGCACCGATGAGTCTTTTGATACGTAGTCCAAGGAACATGTATCTACGCCTAACTAATTAGTCGCTGAATAAGTTCTGCGGATACGTTTATCTATATATCAAGAACTATACGTAAAAGCTATGCACCTAGTAAGCCGTGCAGATAGTACTCCCTCACTGTAGCATCATGTAATAGGCGACAAGTATTCAAGCTTTTTCTAGACTAATCAGTCTCTACGTTGAAAACTGGAGGCTTTCTGGAGCCTGTACCCCAAAGCTAGCCGCATCGATTTTGCGCTATTTTTATTGAAATGAATGAAAAGATGAGGTAAACTTTTTGCTCAAAGTTATTTAATATATAAGGCTGTAAATTGGAGAGTATATTCATGCTAAGTAAGCATCTCAAATTCTTCGGTTTCCATTTGTTCAAGATACGAATGCCTAGAAATGTTTTTTTTAAAATATTTTGAATTTAAATTTTATATTAGTTTCTCAAGCTTCTACAGACACACAAGCTGTTATGTTATGTGCGGACACCAGCTTTCCTCTCCAGAAACTCTACTCAACTGACCAGTTCTACAGTGCGCATACTCAATTTTAATACTCATCTATTAGTAACTAGTCATTCAGAATTAAATGTTGGTTTGACGAGGAATCACTCAAAGCTTTGTTTTTGAAAGAATTAGGTATCCATTGAATAGAAAAAGAATTATAGAAACATACATAAAGAGAAAAAGAAGCATTCATGCAACATATGGATAAACCCTTTTCAGTTGAGAATATTCTTAATACATTCTTAAACCATAGTAAGAGACGTAAAAGAACTATGATATCAGATTAAAACACAAGACAATCTATCTAAAATAACACGACGAACAAGAAAGTTTTGAAAAATTAGGATTAACCAAATAAGACCCTTTAATTTAACACTTTGATAAGCGACTATACATAAATTGAGCAGCGGAATGAAATAAAAACTAATGAAAAACCATCAATGATAAATTATATCAGACTTATAATAAATATAAAGCAGCAGCACCCATAGCAGCAAAAGGACCAACTTGAGCAATTGGAGCTGCACCTTCGAAAGTGGAGATTGACGTGGTGACGTATTGGTAGTGGGTAGAAGTAGTGTCTTTAGAGAGAGTTGGGCAGTAGGTGGTGGTATAAACGTTACAACCAGCTTGACCACATGAAGTTATGGTTTCAGTTACAGTGGTGGTGGAGTTGGTGTAAGCAGAAGCAACAGAAGCCGTAATGGCTAAGGCAATAACGGAAGTTCTCATTTTTGAATAACTGGTAGTAACCGAATGTAGTAAGTTGGTTAATAAACTTTATAGGGAGGGAGGCAAACCAAAAGGGAAAAAGATGAAAAAGATAGCGCAGGAAAGGAAGTAATGAAGGGATGAAGGGAAGATAAACAACTTTATATACCTTTTTTCCCCATCTAGGAAATTAGAAAGGGTTAGAAGATATATTAATAGACGGTGAGAGATCCTGATGATGAGTGCCAAATTGATCTTGTGCTTTGCCGAAATTGGAAACCGGACTGGGCAGATCCTATCTCCTATTGTTCATCCCCAGCAAAACTGCTTTAATTTCCAAATTGGGGAATATTTTTTCGCATGGGGAACAAAGACGATAACAAACAAAAGAAAAAGGCCGCACAAGCCAAAATAAACTAAAATTAAGGTTTGCTGCTTTAAGGGGATAATCCCTAAGTAAGAAGTAGATAGTGACTCCCAAACACCAAGCAATCAGTGGGCATCAGCCAACCTCCTACAAGTTTCCCTGCGGCTGGTAATTGTCCCTGCAAAGTTTGACTTCTGAGGGTCTTCTGTTGCCATAAACTCTTTTTCCTATTTAAGAAGATCTACAGCAGTATGTGCAGATTTCATTCACTCTATGTTATATTGATGGCTTGTAAACGGAGATAGATCTTAGGAATTTATACACGTTTCTTGAATTTAACTCTAGATAGCATCATGGCTTACTTCTATATACATAAGCACTTGCAACATTCAATGAAAACCTCAAAATTAAACTGGGCACCTCCTCACGCTGATGACTTAGTGTCGAGATATGCATCTTCATTCTTTTGTAAAGTAGCCCATAGTTGCTAAATGGGCTTCGATGAATTTGCTACCGATACCCCAATAAGCTTAAACTACTGGATTTTGTTAGAAATACTTATCCAGTCACTTGAACTGAATATTGTAAAGGATGGCAATTTTGTAGCAGCAACCTACTGAAATTCTTCCAGAGTTTCAAGATCATGTTTTGGGAGGGAGAGACTTAAATTTCTGTCGATGTAGTCTAATACTATTTTATAACAGTCTATCTTGGAAGTTAGAATAAAAACTGTATGTAACCAGTGCTTTGAACGGATGCAAATACTCCTGCTATGTAAAAGAAGCAACAAGAGTAGAGAATTGCTTAAAACGAAGGGAATATAATGATACAGAGAGAAACAAACTCTTTGACAAGATATTTAAGGGCAGCCACCTGATCCGTAAATATGGCCCTTTAGCATTTAGTGGCATGGGATTTCTGATTAGCACTCTCTAGAAAACGATAATATTATATTACTTCCACCTTTCCATGGTAAGTGCACTATGGGTAATGATCAGCGTGTTCTTACATCCATCTAAACCTTGTTGATTGCTTTCAAAGATGAAGTGTAATCATTTGTCGATAATCTAATCCCAAAGCTCCAAACTAGGAACACCTATCCTTGATAGTCTAGGGAATAATCGGCCACATTACTCGACGCGACTGTGAGGAAAGAGATTTCAGCCATAGGTTACGAGGTCGTGTTCAAGCATATACCAACCATGAAAATTTTCGCACTTCCCAGTAGAGGCCATCGAATACCTGTGAAGCTTTCACCATTGGGGAAGCTGGCAAGAGGGATCGGTTAGACAGGCTTGATCGATTGTATATGCACACTGCAGGGTGGGATTACAACCTTTTCAATTCAAGCAGAGATTAGCCCATATTTGAAATCAACAGGTTGAACTTCGACCACTATTTTAATTACCTCTAGAAGCGCTATTCAGAAGACTTATTTTCAAAGAATATTTACCTTGTTATGACTACTGAAGCAAAACCAGTCGTTCTAGAGAACACATCAAGAAGAGATGCTTTAATTGCCATTGAACAAAAGTATCAAAAAGTTTGGGATGAAAAGAAGTTTTTTGAAGTCAATGCCCCAACTCACGAAGAAGTTCCATATGGTACTCCAATCGAGGAACTACATGAAAGATATCCAAAGTTCTTCTCTACCATGGCTTATCCTTACATGAACGGTGTTCTGCACGCAGGTCACTGTTTCACACTTTCGAAAGCTGAATTCAGTACAGGCTTTGAAAAACTAAGAGGTAAGAAAGCTTTATTCCCATTGGGTTTCCACTGTACAGGTATGCCAATCTGTGCCTCGGCTGATAAATTAAAGAGAGAAGTTGAATTATTCGGTGCTGATTTTTCTGGTGCTCCATCTGCTGAAGAAGGAGCTGCTTTAGAGGAAATCAAAGCTAAAAGCGAAAAGGAAAACCCAAAAGTTCCAAGGGAGGATGTTACCAAGTTCACTGCTAAGAAATCCAAGGTTGCTGCAAAGACTGGACGTTCTAAGTATCAATTTGAGATTATGGAACAGTTGGGTATCTCCAAGGAAGATATTCCAAAGTTTGCCAATCCATACCATTGGCTAACTTTCTTCCCACCTTTAGTTCAAGACCATGTTAATAACTTTGGTGGTAAGGTTGATTGGAGAAGATCAATGATCACTACTGATATGAACCCATACTATGACTCATTTGTTAGATGGCAAATGAACAGATTAAGAGAACTAGGTAAGATCAAGTTTGGTGAAAGATACACTATTTACTCTGTTAAGGATGGTCAACCATGTATGGATCATGACAGGCAATTTGGTGAAGCTGTTTTGCCACAGGAATATACTGCTATTAAGATTCAAGTTACCGAATTCACTCCAGAAGCTTTATCCTTATTCGAAAAGGAGAAATTCAATTTGGAAGGTAAGAAAGTCTTCCTTGTTGCTGCTACTTTAAGACCAGAAACTATGTATGGCCAGACCTGCTGCTTCGTTTCTCCAAAGATCAACTATGGTATCTTCGATGCTGGTGAAGGTAACTACTTCATTTGTACAGAAAGATCCTTCAAAAACATGTGTTATCAAAAGTTAACTCCAACTAGAGGTGATTACAGTTCAACTTTAAGGATCCAAGGTTCTTTATTAATTGGTTCCAAGATTCATGCGCCACTTGCTGTTCATGAAACTTTAAGAATTTTACCTATGGAAACCGTTTTAGAAAATAAAGGTACCGGTGTGGTTACTTGTGTTCCATCGGACTCTCCAGATGACTATGTTACCACCACAGACTTGTACAAAAAGCCAGAATACTACTCTATTAGACAAGAATGGGTTATCAGGGATCCAGTTGCTATTGTCAGAACTGAAAAATACGGTGATAAGTGTGCTGAATTCTTAGTTAATGAATTGAAGATTGTCTCTCCAAAGGAAGCTGTTCAATTAGCTAAGGCTAAAGAGCTTGCTTACAAAGAAGGTTATTACAATGGTACTATGATCAGTGGTAAATACTCTGGTGAAAAGGTCGAAGTTGCTAAACCTAAGGTCAAGGCTGATTTGGTTGCATCTGGAGACGCATTTGTTTACAATGAACCAGAATCGTTAGTTATATCTAGGTCCGGTGATGAATGCATTGTTTCCTTAGAAGATCAATGGTACTTAGATTACGGTGAAGATTCTTGGAAAGCTCAAGCTTTAGAATGCTTAGAAAACATGGAATGTTTCAACTCTGAAACCAGGAATGCTTTTGAAGGTGTTTTGAACTGGTTAAAGAACTGGGCTGTTTCTAGAACTTATGGTTTAGGTACTAGAATTCCTTGGGATCCAAAATACTTGGTGGAATCATTATCAGATTCTACCATATATCACTCATTCTATACAATTGCTCATTTATTACACTCTGATTTCAACGGTCAAGTTGTTGGACCATTAGGTATTACTGCCGATAAGATGACGGATGAAGTTTGGGATTTCATCTTCCACAGATCCGATTCTGTTGAAACTGACATTCCAGTTGATCAATTAAACTTATTGAAAAGAGAATTTGAATACTTTTACCCATTAGAAGAATCTATTTCTGGTAAGGATTTGATTCCAAACCATTTAACTTTCTATATTTACTGTAATGTTGCTTTATTCCCAAAGAAATTCTGGCCAAGGGGTATCAGAACCAATGGCCACTTGATGTTGAACAATGCTAAGATGTCCAAATCCACAGGTAACTTCATGACCCTTGAACAACTTGTTGAAAAGTATGGTGCTGATGCTACAAGAATTGCTTTGGCGGATGCTGGTGATACGGTTGAAGATGCTAACTTCGATGAAAGTAATGCCAACGCTGCTATATTAAGAATGCACAACTTGAGAGAATGGGCTGAAGATATGACCAAGAACATTGATTCATTAAGAACTGGTGGGTACACCTTCTTTGATAAGGCATTTGATAATGAAATGAATACTTTGATTGGACAAACTTACGAACATTATTCTTCTACTTACTTTAAGGCTGGTTTAAAGACTGGTTTATTCGATTACCAATATGCTAGAGATAACTACAGAGAGACCACTTCATCTGAAGGTGGTATGCACAAGGATTTAGTTTTAAGATATATTGAAACTCAAGCTATCTTGTTATCACCAATTGCTCCACATTTCTGTGAATACTTGTACACTGAAGTTATTGGTAAGGACCACTCCATTCATAACGCTAAATGGCCAGAATTAACTGGTCCAGTTTCTAAATCTATCAGCGATTCATTAGAATATGTCAGAGATTTGTCAAGGTCTATCAGAGAAGCCGAAGGCCAAATGTTGAAGAAGAAGAAGGGTGGAAAGCCTTCTGACTTGAACAAGGATTCTCCAGCAGCATTGACTTTATATATCTCTGCTTCATTCCCTGAATGGCAAGACAACTATATTGAGATTGTCAGAGAGTTATTCGAACAATCTAAACTAGATGATAACACCGCCGTTAGATCCAGAATTGATGGTAAAGATATGAAGCGGGCTATGCCATTCATTTCAGAACTAAAAAAAAGATTAGCTACTGAAGAGCCAGAAAGTGTCTTCAATAGAGAATTATCATTCAACGAAGTTGACACCGTTAAGGCTACTGTAAGTGTCATTAAGAAGGCTACTGCCTCCGTTAAAATTGACCAAATTAGAGCCGTTATATTTGACAATGGATCTAAGACTGGTAAGGATATAATTACTGGTGAAGAAGTTGAAATTCCAAACGGTAAGATTTTGGAAGTTGCTGTTCCAGGTCAGCCTGCTGTTGGCATTAAGAACTTGCCTTGAATTTGATTTTTAAAATTAACCTGACTTAGTTTTTCTTTTTTTGATTATGTTCCTTTATTTACCATTAAAAGGACAGTTTTTAATTTAGATCTTTCTTTAAACCCGTTATATAGCTTTATCAATTGTACATGTTTCGACTTATTCTTGTATTTACTTTGAAACATAAGGACTTTGAATAGCACATTTGAATAGCACAGCCTTTAAAATATTTACCCGGTCTTAGCTTTTTGTAAGACTTTTAGCAGAAAAAATTTTAGATTACTGAGACAAGTTGAATACGAAATTTGGTAGAGATCAATTTGTACTATACATCTTTCAAGGTATGCGTTCTATCAGTAACTGTAGTCATAGCCACTAATAGGTCCTACATAAGTTAATCAAAACAATACAATTAGGTTAGGATGTCTAGAGAAGGTTTCGTCCCTCCAAGTGCTGCAAATCTAGGTAACGCTGCCTCGGGTATTCAAGCTTTGAAAAACTACGGTGTCAAGTACGTTTGTGCCCAATGTGCCGTTAACTTTTCGTTGTCACCAAAAGAACCAGTTAGATGTAAAGAATGTGGTCACAGGGTCTTATACAAGGCTAGAACCAAGAGAATGGTTCAGTTCGAAGCCAGATAATTTACATATTTAATCAAACTGTAAGAAAGAAGAGAGTGAATTTTTACAAAGTGTTTACTAAAGAACCAGATATCATTTCATTTATACTGAATTAGTGTGGTTACAAAAGTGCTTGAGCTTTGGGAAGTATGTAATTTTGAATCGAGATGAAGGTATAGAGTTCTGTTCGTTTGTTTATTACTCGATTTTTAAATGCTGCAAAAGATATCAAAATGAAACGGCGATCATGGGATTCCAGTCAATGAATCTGTTACGAAAACAAAGCAAAGAATTGCAAAAAAAAATGAAATCATTACGCTCTGTACTATATGGTTATTATTTATATATCGATAGTTAAGAAATGTAGCTAAGTTTAATATTAAAAATTTAGCAACGAAAACAAAGATATCATGATTAGAAGTAAATGGTACGTAAAGCTCAAATAATAATAATAACAAAAGCAAAATACTTAAGCTATAATCTAGCTGAGTTCAGTACGAAAAATTCACAACCGTCTAAATTTCTTAACGGAATTTAAAGGACAGAAATATGTACTGACCGTGAAAGTAGATTATGAAACATACAAATTTCAAGCTACCTCCTCAATCCTATTCACAAATAAAACTGACGCAAATATATGTTCCCCTTCATAATCTACTTTCACGTCCAGCATATTTCTAGCATCAATTTTCCAAAAACTCAGTTAGATATGTAAAATTGAGACAGGATAGAAAATAACAAAATGACTTTCAGAACAAAATCACTAACGTGTGAAAACCATCCAAGTTGGTTTCTTAAAACATGGGCAGAATTTGCATGTTCCTAAATATACCACGACCTAAAACAAAGTATTATTTATGAGTTAAAGAGCTTAAGGATCTGGCTGACGTGTATATAAGCAAACCCAGTTTCGAGAATTGTCAAGGATTTTGATATATTAGGAGAATGAAAACAAATATTATCTGTTGAGGTCATCAGGTGAAATTCGCCAATAGTCATTTTCTTAAAAAAATCTGGTGAAATCTTCTTTTGGGAAAGCTGTTTCTTTCTCTTGGAAATTTGGATGCGGCGCTGATTTTCAAAATTCAAATTCCAGTTGAAATAAATTCATGAGATCTATGTATATCTACAGGAAAAACTGTGTTTCTATCTTCGCCATAAATCTAATAATTATAAGCAAACAACCAATCAATCGGGGAAGACAAATTAAACCAATTTGTGCTAGTTATTCAAAACACAAATAGATGATGCGAATCATTAACCCTAGGAGTAAGTGCCAATTTCATACTTCAATTAATAGATTATTGGTATCACCAAGCTTTGTCAAAAAGTCATCACCGTTTTCAACAGTGCATTCCAATTACAGGAAAAATTCGAACTCACTAACGATACAAGAGATTATGAGCATGGCAGATGACGCTCCACTAATACAGAGAGGGGGGAGAATCACAACTGGAGAACATGGAAATGCTATTACTAGAACCCCGCAAGAATTTTTGAATAAAATCCAGTCTGGAATGGAAAACCAGATAATTGGTTTACTTGAGAAGACTAGCTCACATTCTTTGAATCATTCAGAATCTGAGCTTGATTGGTTATTTTTCTTCAATAAATTAAGATCAAATAGAGATCGTAGCAAGCTTAAGATATCTCGTACCATGACTGTTCCCAATTTACCCCCAGCTGATCAACTCTCGAACAAATCAACTTGGATTAAATACCTTTCAACACTACTAAAAAACAATTATTATGATCCGTCCGATTATATAGATACTTTAATTGGAGTGTTGAAACTTGATCCAGATATTCTAGGCGAACTACATCTTTGTAGGCTAATAATTTATTACTATTCTACAAATTTGAAATTTGATCAAGTGAATGAAATTTTGCAATTCTTGAAAGTGAACGGTATTTCAATTAAAGCTAAATCGACCTTCAATATTATTCTATCCATACCTTTACTGCGTGGTATGACCTATAAGAAACGGAACGTTTTTCAAGAAACAGAATGGGTCAATTCAGCAACTGATGAATCAGATCAAATAATCTCACACGAGGGTGTGTACGATTTCTTGCTATATTATTTAAAGAAAATGAATGAAATGAATGTTAAGGCAAACTTAACAACTTGGATTATTGTTCATTGTCTGCTGGATAGTTTTGACAGTAGAATTGAATTAATTAGGAAATTAAAAGATACGAAGTCTGTTGATCTTAATTCTAGATTTTACCAAGAAACATTAGTACTCTATGATTTAATGAATAGAGGTAAATTGAGTAATGAAAAATTAAATGTTTCTGGTGAAATGAGCACCTCTAAATTGAATGCTATGCTAAAATTTTTAGTCAATTATGATTTACATGAAGCAGCTGATTTGTTAAACACTGAACAAAAGAAAAATACACATCATATAAACAAAGAAACTTTGAATATTTTTACAAATTATTTCACTATTCGTTTGGACACATACAAGTTAATTAAAGTCGTTAGTCATTTTGAGAAAAAGCTCAACGTTAAGGATGGTTACGTATATATCAACTACTTAAAAGTTTTCTTAAAATCAGTTAATCCTGGTGGAAATCTGCAAAAGAGAACCAAGGATGAAATTAAGCTGATACTGTGGCTGATTGAAAGAAGAAAAGTTAAACCAAACTCTACACTGAAGACTCAAATTTTACGAGTGCTAGATTTACTTGATAAAGATATTGATGGTGTGGAATTAAATACTGAACAAAACGGCATATTACAGGAATTGAATACAGTGACAGATGAATTGATGTTTTGAGCGTGTAGATACGCTTGTAAATGACAAGAATTTGAAGCAATTCACTTGGCAATTGTATGATTAGTTCTTTTACATATTTGATATAGCTCCAATGAAACCTATAGACTATTTTTCAGCTATATATGAATTGCTATAAACCTTCATCAACTTACAATGCTTGCTTAACTCCTAAATTTCACGTGACTCACAGTCGCGTGTTCAGTTAATTCCACGTGCAGGGGTGTGTCCTCTTGTTTAACTATAATATAAATGAGTCGTGTTCGGACAAATACCTTTCATAGATAAAAAATATTGGTAAAAAAAATATTTCTAAGGTATAAAAAGTAAATCTTCAAAAGACACTCTTACATATGATTACCATAAGGATGGCATTTAGTTTGACTCAAAACCAATCTCCAGATCGTTCAATTTTAAATAACAGATACCCTTCTTAGAAATATGTCTCAGCAATATACTTGTAACAGTTGTGGACTTGGTTTCCCTCAAGCGGAAGATCAAAGATCGCATATGAAATCAGATTGGCACAGATACAATTTGAAAAGAAGAGTGGCCCATCTACCTGCCATTTCAGAAGGTATTTTCAATTTAAAGGTTTCTAATTCAAATATTAATGCACAAGGTGATGATGAACAATTTAATGATGAGGGCAAAAGTAAAGTTAAGAAACAGATTACTAAAAAGGAACAAAGAAGATTAGAAAAGGAAGCTTTAATTGAAAAGAAGAGAAGGTTATTAGAGACAGCCAAGCAAAAGATGGCTGCTAGTGGCGGTTTATTGAAACTCGATGATGATGGCAAGGTGGTTTTAGAAAGGGCTTCAACGGGAATAAACTCCGACTCTCAAGAGCGAATCACTAAAAAAGAACAGGAGCAAGGAAGAACAGAACGGAAAGAACAAAGAGCAGTAGAAGAAAAAGAGGAACAAATTCCAGACAATGAATTCACTGAAGAACAACTACAAGAAAGGTTAATGGAAGAAAAATTCAAAAATAGGGTAGAGATTCCCTTAGAAACTTGTTTATTCTGTAATAAACCTTCAGAAACACTTAGTGAAAACATTGAACATATGTTTAGATTCCATGGTTTGTATATTCCAGAGACAAACTATCTTGTTGATAAAGAAGGCCTAATCAAATATTTGAGTGAAAAAATTGGATTTGGTAACGTTTGCTTATCATGTAATTTTCAAGGTAAGAATTTGGAAAGTATCAGGCAACATATGTTAAAGAAGGCACATTGTAGAATTCCATATGAATCAGAAGATGAAAAATTAGAAATTTCCGACTTCTATGATTTCAGATCAACATATTCAAATGCTTCAGTTTCAAATGCTAGGGCTACAGGTGAAGATGAAGGTGAATGGGAAGATGTTTCTGATGATGATGATGATGATGAAGATGATGAAGTTGAAGGTGAAGGCGAAGACGAAGAATTCACAGAAGATAGATTGTATTCTAATGGTTATGAATTACATTTGCCGAACGGTCAAATTGCCGGTCATCGCTCTTTAGCAAGATATTACAGGCAAAGTTTAAAGCCAGATAGAGAATTAAGTGAAGGTCAGGGTACCTTGGTTGCTGCTGAAACTAGGCATTTCGTTAAAACTGTTGACCGTAAGGAAGTCGAAGCACAAAAGAGAGTTTGGGTCAGAGAAAGTAAAGCTAATGATAGAAATGATAGAAGAGCTGCTAAGTTCATCAATAACCAACCTCATTACAGAGATCAATTGTTGCAATAGAAGCGAACAATATTTTCTTATAATCAAGTATGTATTTATTTATATATTCTATTTGAGATTCGATTTATTTTGATTAAAAAGTTATAGTAAACTAAGTGGTAATACTTATTTCTGTTAAATATGATGTAGACAGAAAAAATAAGTAAACTGCCTAATTAAGTGCTCAACTAATTCTAATTTTCTAGTGGAACGAACAGCGATATTATTATGTACACTTGAAATTGCTAAACTTAGATTCTAGCTACTATACCGTGACATATACAGTGTAGATAGATATAGAGCTACACAATTTTCCAATTTTTAGCCCGCACCAAACCCAAGAACAGGTGTTTGTCAACTATGCAATTAAAGGAATGCTCTACAGTTTACTGCGGGTGCCAACTTGGTTGACCAAGCCGGCGCAATATTGCAGGACTGGTTGATTTGTTTGGATTCAATTCACTCCAAAAGTAAGTAAACTTTTCATAAATACATCAAGAAAGCTCAGTTTCTTTTCAGTTGTATATATAGTGTTATATTAAGGTGAACTAATCAAGTATCCTTCAAGTATCCTTCAATTTTCCTTCATTTGCGATGAATCAACAGGTAAGTATGATCTAGTCTCACCACATCACTTTTTTTTAAAAAAAATCCTAACTTCCCAGGATTGATTTTCATATCTTTCAGTTGTATGCATTAAATGAAGCAACTTGAAGGACATACAAAGAAAGTAAAACCATTTGAAAATCCTTGAACTTGTATACAATCATATATCCGAGTCGTCAATTAAGATACTAATGTCTAGCATTAAGAAAAGTATGCTAAGGTTTCGAACGCTACCCTTTACATTACTGGGACCAATCCGTAATTTTGATACTGATGTGAACTATTAAGTATACTGGCTTTATTATACTATCTTAACATCGATTATCAGTACTGCTCCATTGGGTGCAATACTAGCATTGGATTGTTTATATGTGGGATTTTCCCAAAAACTGTTTCATAGTATACAAACTCATCTTTACTAAGCCACAGAGAGGTTATTATCAACAACAACAACCACAGATACATCAAGGTAGGCATCCTGGCGGATATCGACAGCAACAGTACTATCAGTAACAACAGCAACCAATGTATGCTCAACAGCAACCTCCAAAAAAACGCAATAGCTGTTGCGGTGGCTGGGGATGTTGTTTGGCGATATTAGCATGTTGTTGTCTTGAAGACTTATGTCGCTAAGCCTCCAAAACTCCTTTACGGTTACATGTTTCATAGCGATCAGTCTTAGCTGACCTTATTGTTTTGATTTGACAGATTGTTCTACGTTTCAATTGGAGTGCTTCTTTGTCAACCACCATTAGCCTTTATAGTTTAGTTATATGCCCCTTTGAAATTTGATTTCCGATTGATTGGGAATTCCTAATGGGTTCCATTTTGCTAGCTCATCTGTTTTATAATTGTTTTGTCCTTGTTTTTCTTTATCGTGCGGCTATATGATGTGATTGACTTGCCAAGCTATCATTTGTATGTGTGGATGTTTATCATTATTATTATTGTTGTGATATTATCTGTGTGATACAAAATTACCTATGTCACTGAGGCGCAAGTGGCGGGTTGAGCGTACAGATTTAATCTCTGAAGTTAGTCTTCCAGAGCTACACTGTACTTGAAGGTATAGTCAGTGGATCGCCTTAAAAGATTTCCGGTTTCAACAGTCATTTCGTAGAATATTAGCGTTAGAGCGGTGACTAAAAATTCAAGTTCAGCCACCGTAGTTACCGCTCTAACGCTAATATTCTACGAAATGACTGTTGAAACCGGAAATCTTTTAAGGCGATCCACTGGCTATATATAAGTTGATAAGAGTATTCTTACTCTGAGACTTTATATACCATATAGTTTTTTATATTCTTCTTGTTGTTCTCTTCTCTCTCTAATCAAGTATATAGGTTTTCACTATTCAATAAGAATTATACATTTTTCTATTAGAGTATAGAACCTAGTTGATGGCTCATCATAGGCTATTAATTAACTTATAGTCATTTGGGATGTCCATCTAGGTAGTCTCCCTCTTTAACATTTACTTCCTACAAGATATAATGACAATTCGCTTTCTATATTTCAACAATTATTACTAGCGTTTTATGCGGGGTTTAAGTTTAGATTTCCTACCCATTCATACTTTGTTGCGTTGATAATTTGTATGTATAATCATCTTATTTATTGCCTTTGAATATTTGAAGAAGAGTAGCAGTAGACTGGATTCTTATGTCTATTGTTGCATGCACAGTACAAAGCGGAACATGATCAACACCGCCTTGTTTCCTTGTGAGATTCAAAATTTCCTGCATGAAGTCGCCAAATTTCATTTCCGCCAGCTGTCAAAATCCACTTCATATTTGAAACCATACTCATGTGTTTATGTTTTTTTGTCTGGCTTTTCTCCCTTGATTGTTAAAAATCTCCGTAATTCACGTACCATAAGTTAAGTACTTCAGTATGAATAATCAAGTAAGTTACCTAGATTTTATTAAGAGTAATGAATTTTCAAAGTTGCCGCAACTTTGAAGCGTTTGCCTAATGAATGTCAAGTAGATGGCATATGAAATTTCAATTTTTCGACTTTATTCACCTTACAACATCATAAATTATCATTTGAGCTGTTTACAAACTAAAGAATATCTATTTTCAAGTGGATGATCAAGAATAATATTTTGTTAATTTAATTCTTTCCGAAATGATGGACGTAAACTCACTAGGATACAAATGTTTACCTCATAGAAGAGATTACTACCTAGCATAGCATACCTTTTATTAGACTATGCTCATGCTCTAAAAGCTCATTCAAGTTTGAATTTCATTTATTTCATTGCCAATTGTTGGATTTCCTAAATATAAAACAATATACTAACATAAGCTAAAACTATGGTTCGCTTAAATGTGAATTGGTTTTATCTCTATTTTTAGGGTTATTATCAACAGCAACAACCTCAACAAGGTTATCAACAGCAACAATACTATCAACAACCATACTATCAACAACAACAACCACAACCAATGTACGTTCAACAGCAACCAGAGCAAAAAGGTGGAGGTTGTTGCGGTGGGTGTTGCGGTTGTTTAGCTGGTATGCTAGCTTGTTGTTGTTTAGAAGAATTATTATGTGGTTGACCAAGTAGTCCACCACAAAGTGGCTCTAAAATTTGATTCAAATTTATATTGCATACCACAATCTATCCTAAACTGAATTTATTACCTGTATTTGTTTTGTTATACTATATTTGAAGTTAAAGATACTATTGTTTGTTATTTAAATTAGATAGATCAAAAGGTTCATGTTGTTGCTTTTTTTCCTTTTTACTTTCATTTTTTTATTTTGTATATTCTTTGACCATCTTAACCAATTGTATGTTCTTGCTCAATGTAGATAATTATAGATCACTTTATCAATTGAAACATGCAGCTTTGTCTTTTGAAAGTTTCCGCGCTGTTCTAATAGCGCTCTGCGCATCAAATTAACCATGTGTATATATATATTATAAGTGGGAGCCGCCAAAATTATTTGAAAAGAGAAAGGAAATTTTATATATAAAAGAATGAAAAAGTCAAAAAACTAAATCCATAATTGTTGATTCTGTTTAATTCATGATCATCGATGTTCAACGCATTATTATTTGTCGTCTTTATTTTTCTTGTTATCTTCTAGGTTCACGTTATTACCATTATAAACTTGTCTAGTTTGATCAGATTTATCTAGATCATCAACAGTTCTAAGTCTTGATGAAGACGATAACGAGTTGCTGCTTCCAACAGAAATCAAATTGGGTGAAGCTGATCTTTGGCCGCCTACTGAAGTGATATTTGGTGTGGTATTTGGTAATAACTGACTAGTTGGACTCAATAATGAGCCATGAAGGTTGAAATTCGAACTTGATGAATTTAAAATCAATGGTGGTTGTTGTTGATGTCTCTGTTGTTGTTGAGTTGATGGTGATGATGATCTTGAAATTAGAGACCTGATATCTGGCGAATGATACACTGTTTCAGTGTCTGATTCCGATTCGAATATCGGAGAATTCAACCTAGGTGGTTGAGTATTCGTATTTGGTGGATCATCATAGTATAACTGCTCGTGTTGTCCTTCATATTCTTGGTTAGATATTTCTTCATTATTCTTTCTTCCGTTATTTTGGCCCCATAACAGGGAGGTCAATCTGTTTCTAAACCATCCAAATGATGAAGATCCTTGGGTCTTTTCGACTTCTTGTTTTTCGTATGGATCGATCGGTTTTAAAATCAACGTGCATCTATTCAGATTCAATTCACTCAATGTCCTGATTTCGTCTTCACTTGCGTAAGTAACTCTGTCTATAATTCTAAAGAAATAAAATGGTAACTGTTGGTACTCTTTGAAGTTTTTTAAAACGTATTCTCTGACTGTAGCCAAAGTATCATCACTCTTAAATTTCAATCTCAAAGTTTCACCATCAAACAACTTTAATTGAACTAGGCAATCCTGGAATTTCTCTAAATTATCATTATGAAAATTCTCATGGACTGGTTGTGAGCTTTCTTTCTTATATTTTAAATCCATTTCCAGCTTTCTTTCGGCTCTGTCCTGTTGTAGTAGTTTCAAGATTCTTTGTTTATCGAGTTGGGCTTGTCTCTGTTGTCTAGCTAGGTTTTCACGGTATTTTCTTGCCGCTAATTCTGCGGATTCTTCTTTCAGTGAGCCAAATCTCCTTTCCTTCTTTGTCTCTGAATTCGGTTCTGGTTGTGGGGCAATAGCTGGAGCTTGGAATCGACGGGAGGGGGTTTGTATAGGAGGTGAAGGTGTGGAAACTGTGCGTTCTGTTTGTTGTTGTTGCTGTTGTTGCTGCTGTTGTAAGGTGGTAATTGGTATTGCCGTTTGAGGCTCTATATCACTAGTATTCTCTGTATTACTTGAAATTTCACCAGGGGGGGTATTTGACTGGGCCGAGGTTTGAGCGAAATGCTGTTGCTGTTGCTGAGCAAATACTCTACCTTTATAATTCTCCAGGTTTTCGTTTATTGTCTTTAGTTTCTCATCAAATTCGTTAATGGTAATTTCATCTTTAATCAAATCGACTATTTGACCACTGTAGATAATCAAAACCGTTGGGAAACTGACATTTGCAAATTGAGGGAATATTTGTAGGAAAGACTGAAAGTCGGTTGAGTCTTTCAATATTACCAAATTGATAAAATTATCAGTCAGTAAATCTTGACTGAACTTGGATAAAGAAGAACTAAAGTGCTCTTGGATCCAATTGGTAGAATGCTCGGAGTCGTCTTTGATCAACATCAGTAATGGTTTTTGATTGTTCAACGACAATTGAATGGCTTGCGGGACATGAGTTTCAAATGAAACCTTGAATGTTTCTTGTGGGTTCAATTGATCTGACATATGTGCTCTATTCTATGTGAACTTTGCTGCTTGTAATTAGTAGAGAACACGAGTATAGTTTACCTAAACAGACTAACTGTAGACAAAGCAAACAGGCATATGGCTAGATTTCCGATTGACAAATGTCAACTTATCCAACTTTCTTCGCTGGCTGATATGGTCTGGTCCTGAGTCGCGCTTGTTTCGTTCTAGGCTATAGCGAACACCAGGTAAGATTTATTACTAAGACAGCCACTTTTAGATTCCATAATCTTTTCAGTTGGATATATAAAGTGATTTAATACAGATTTTTATACAAAAATAGTTAAATACTATAAAAACTAAGAGGGAGTTAGAGGAAGTGTAGAATGTAAAAGACGGTTTATAATATTTAAAAGTGTATAAAAAAAGGAAAATCAAAAGAAAATTACTAATTAATTTAAAACTCCCATCTCTATCAATAATAAAAATTGAAAACAATTAACGTGATGTAACAATAAAAATATTAAAATGCTGTAGTTAAGTAAGTTGAGGATAAGTGAAACTATGTGGATTTTTCATGTTGAGTAGAAACTCTGTTCATAGCAACCATGAAGTCTTCAATAGATCTTTGTGGAGGAGTTTCCTTTAATGGCTTACCGTTCATGAATCTGTCGAACTTTTCGGATTCAGACATCATAACGTAAGCACCACCTAAGACACAGAAAACACCGAAAGACCAAATCCAGACCCTGACAACAGTAACGATGTCGTTCCAGTTTTGTGACCACCAACCGAATAAGGTAAAACAAGTAGCTAAGATATCAACAATCAAAACAGCACCAGCTAATTGCCATGATGGAGCGGAAGACCAGAAAGGACCAGCAGCTCTAGTAACGAAAATTAACCAATTCTCAGTTAACGAAATTTGTAAGAATAAAACACCATCAATAGAACCGAAGTTTTGGATAATACCACCCTTTGGCAAGAACATGGTAGTTAAAGTAATCCAGGTACCGATAGCTAAAATAATACCCATAACAATGGACATACCCCATAATCTTGGTAAATTCCACTTAACTGGCTGTGGAGCATATGGAGCATTATCGTAAGCAATAGCTAAGGTAGCAACATCAGCGAAAATAGCAATGAAAACAACTAAGTCAATGTTTAATGATTCGTTTAAGATAGCAATCCATAGACCTAAGAACAATTCCAAGTGCAAAGATAAAGCAATTCTGTAAACGACGTAAGAGTACATTCTGTGGAAAATTTGTCTTGAAGTCTTTAAAGCATCAATGATAGCAGATAAACCTGGAGCCAAGAAAACAATATCAGCAGCTGATCTAGCAGAGTCAGAAGCACCTTCGACGGCAATACCAGTGTCAGCCTTCTTTAAAGAAGGGGCATCGTTAACACCATCACCAGTCATAGCAACTAAGTAACCTCTTTGTTGTAAAATTTCAACAACATTGTACTTGTGTTGAGGGAAAACTTCAGCGAAACCATCAGCATTTTCAACGAAATCAAATAATTCAGAACCGGACATATCACCTCCACCAGAGACACCTAATCTGTCGGCATCAAAGATAGCAGTACCTAAACCTAATTGTCTACATGTTTCCTTAGCAATACCAACAGCATCACCGGTCAACATCTTGACTCTTAAACCTAATTGTCTAGCTTCAGCGACAGTCTTAGCGGTATCATCTCTTGGAGGGTCCATACATGGCATAATACCTAAGATTTCCCAGTGACCTTCACCTCTCTTTCTAGCAACACCTAAAGATCTGAAACCTCTTGAAGCAAATTCGGCAACCTTGTTTTCATAATTTTCCAAGACATCTTCCGGAATTGGATGGTCCTCTTGGACAGTCTTCAAGACAAATAATGGAGCACCTTTAACACAAATAATTCTTTCACCCTCTGGGGATTCAACGAAAGCAGTAACCTTCTTTGAAACAGGATCAAAAGGTTGGAATTCTAAGACCTTGTACTTAGTTAAAGCAGCTCTGGCTCTTGGGTAAGAAATCAATGACTTCAAGAAAGCCTTATCAATAGCATCTAAACCCTTCGTCTTTCTGGAAGCGGCTAAACAAGCAGTTAACATTAAATCATCAGCTTCAACACCTTCAACGGTGTATGGTTCGTGCAAGGATAACTTGTTCTTGGTTAAAGTACCAGTCTTATCTGAACATAGAATTTCAACACCGGCTAAGGATTCAATAGCAGATAGCTTCTGAACAATAGCTTGCTTCTTAGCTAAGTAAGCAGCACCAACAGCCATGGTGGTAGTAACAACAGCTGGTAAACCCACTGGAACACCAACAATGGTAATGGCTAAAGTGTATCTCAAAATTCTAACAATCTTGTTGGTTCTGTAGAAACCAGCAGTCCAAACAACTAATAAGGTTAAGATAACCAAAACTAATAAAGTGGTACCAATACCGTTTAAAACTTCAGTAAAGTGACCAGAACCACCTGAAGCCTTGTTGACTAAAGCAGCAGCTCTACCGACGAACGTGGAATCACCAGTAGCAGTAACAATCATTAAAGCTTCACCTCTCTTAACGGTAGAGGAAGAGAAGGTTGCGTCACCAGATCTCTTGTCGACAGCTAAAGATTCACCAGTTAAAGCGGATTGATCAACTTGTAAGAAACATTCATCAGAAACTAATCTACCATCTGCTGGGATGACAGTACCATCTTCTAATTGTAAAATATCACCAGGAACAACATCAGCGGCACCAACTTCAACCGCGTGACCATCTCTGATGACAGTAGCAGAGTTAGCTAACGTCTTCTTTAGTTCTTCAACAATAGAACCGGCTTGGTATTCTTGAATGAAACCGACGAATGCATTCAAGGCTAATAAACCACAGATAACACCGAAATCGACCCAATCTTCCAAACCTGCAGCTAAGATTGCAGCAGCTTCCATAACGAATTGAATTGGGCCAATGAAGAACATACAGAACTTTAGGATTAAGTTTTCTTTTTCTTCAGCCATTTGATTCAAACCAAACTTCTTTCTTCTTCTGGTAACTTCGTCAGATGTTAAACCAGTCTTCGGGTCAGTTCTTAGCAATTCTTCTGGAACAACCTTGAAGGAAGCAGCATCCTCTTCTTCTTCTTCGTCCGCTTCACCGTCTTCTAAACCATGGTTCGATTGTAATTCCATGACTAAGGCATCGATATCGTCATCTTGCTCATCGTCTTCTAAAGGAATCTTTTCCTTGGTTGGTTCTGTGGCAGACATCTTGATTGAATTTCTTCCTTACAATTGATTCTTTTGGGAATGAATGAACGATTGAATCGAAAAGGTTAGAAAGAAGCTTTATCTAAATATACAGATAATAAAAGGAAAGAAGAGGAAAGAGAAAAGTAAAAAAGAAAATGAAAAGATACCGAAAAGAATACTTAAAAAGTTCGAAAAGAGAATGGAATTCAAGGAGAATATATATATACTGGGCAACAGTTTAGTAGATCAATTGAGAGATTTTTTGTCGAGATTTGGATGCAAGTGAACAAGATAAACAACAATCAATAGCTGGCTAGTTGGAGAGTGGATTATAATTATCTCTGGGAGTGAAAAATGGAAATGGCTGCTGTTGTCGTTTTCTGCATTCTGTGATAATGTTCGATTTTGTTTGTTTTTGGTTTCTTTTTCTGGTGGTTGCAATCCTATTGTTCCGATGGGGGATCTGTGGTGCATTGTTTGACTGGACGCTTGGCCAGGCATTGGGCTGGACAGTGGAGTGTGAGAGTGTTCTTGTCCAGATCGGTCAGTATAGAGCCCGTTGTCACCAATGGGTGGTGCCTGCCTGGTGCGCCATTTCCACCCGACGGAGAATAAGAGGGGGGGTGATGGTGGGCGGGGAAGGCTGGAGCCTGTAGAAGGCGAGCTACTTGTGCTTCGGATCGTACGGATAGTAGCTAGAGCCCAAAATATGCTAGACTGCCACTGCGTCACAGGTGTATAGAGAGTAGATCTCCCCCGTGGCACCCACTGGGGAGCTATTGTTTTCGTTTTAAGTGGATGGCTGAACCAGCCAATTGATCGTTCCCAATTCAAATCAAAACACTTGAAAACAATAAGCATTGTCCTGTTCTGGAGATGTTAGTGTTTACCTTTGGCCCAATTTGTCAGGCTTGTGCTGCAATTCATTCTGGTGCTGAATAAACCTTGATAAAACAGAACCTTGATCGATTGCATCACATTACCGTTTCGCTTCCAGTTAGCTCCAGTGGGAATGCTTGTTTTTTCAGCGGTTTTTTTGGAGAAGCCAGACCGACCCCCCTCCCCCGTGGTAGAAAACAGATTAGAATTTTACTCTTTTGTTAAGTGTCGTAGGGGAACTGCGACCCCGAAGCTTGGTCTATTCAACTTTACACATAAATCGATTTTCCATCTAATATGTTAGGCGCAATTATCGAGTCCCTAAGGACCAAGACAACTATTTTGCTTGGAGAAGAGGGAAATATGGACTTGTGAGCTACTGGGTTGTGGATTGATTAAATCCTACACATTTGGCCGAGGGGTATCACTATCAAGCTTCAACCGAGAACCGGTCGACGGTTAATTGGAGAGCATTAAGATCTTACGGCCGATGAATAATTTTTAAACGCTAGGTAAGTACAGATTATTGTCGTTAGTATGATATGTAATTTTTTGATTCCATGTTGTTAGAGCTGTATGTAATTCTTGTGCAAGTACGTTATCCTACAGTAAGATGGGGTTGTTCGGATCCATGCTACTATTGGCTTTGTCTCTTATAGACGTTAGGTTGAAGTTTAACACTCGTCGGACCTGGTTACATGAGCTGCAGACAATTTGCTAACAGCCAGAACTTTTCAACTAACCGTTCTGAATGTGGAAAAATACCCACTTGTGCATTCGGCTAATGCTATGCGCAACTGGTTAGGCCACCACTAATCCCCCAGTAGCAGTGAACGAGTACTCTCTATTTGTGTTAGTTCAAATACATATATCTATACTTATGACATTTACTAATCTAGTTCGTACCTATATCAGTTAACTACTATAAACAACAGCCATATGATTGCTGTGCTTTGCTTTGAATAAGAGAACTGTAGATTGTTTCGCCTTTCATGTGATCTTGATTAGAATTAAAATCGTACAGGTATTTCCTAAAAACCGGAAGGGATCATTTCTCTTCCAGCCAGGCGGCAATTGGCCAGTGCATTCCAAATCTGGTTCCCCTACTTGCCTGGTACTTCCTGTGATAATTATAGTTATCTGCGACGAAGACAGTAAACCTTGTTACCTGCAGATACTGCAAGTTGGCTAGTCGTTGAATTGTGCAATCCATAGTTCATAGAATTCATATCAAGGGCTACGTCACCAGAATATTTTCTTGGAATGGTTTCGCTAAACCAAACCTCTACATTAAGTTGTTTTATTTGGCGTCCTTAGAGGGTTTAGATATGGATGATAGATATGATGGACCTCCTCTTCAATAATAAGCTTCAGATTTGAGGATAATTGCTGTCAATACTACATATCATGGATGTAGTTATCTTGTTGAGCCAATTGGCTTCATTATGAGATGTCCCCGTCGGCAGGTGCAGTTTGGCTAGAGTTGATCGAGAACAGGTGAATCACTCTGGATTATTATTTCTGGTTTGTCGGAGTAAACTCAACTACTAATCTGAGTTAGTCCATTGGAAATGTTATCCATTCTCAAGATTCAAGTAAAAGGTCGTGTGGGTTATACGCTATAAAATATAGGACACTCAACAATAAGTTGCATTTTGGCAAGATTTTTACTAAAACTGAAAAAGTTTGCCCAATCTTGCGTCCCAATCCAGCTAGAACATTGTCTTAATTCGGAAGTCGAGGGAATTAGGCAACTAATTTAGTTTCTTTTGCCCTCCCTTGAAGATCTCGGTAACGGCGAAAGGCTGAAAGCCTCCGGTATATACTTTGTTTGTGAAATCAATTACATACTGACAGCGAATCTTTGTACAAATTTAAGTGTGCCTTCTTACTATTAATTGCGCTTCGAAATGAGACTTTTGAGTTTTCCATGGTTTTAGTTATGGTGCTCTCGTGTGATAACTATATTTTTTTGTTCAAATCTGAGGCACAAAAATAGATACGAGAAAAACTAAATGGCTCTCGGTAAAATCGGCCTGAATAAGTTATAAACTTTCAGTTCGTAATTTGGAATCTCTCAAACAACTGAAACACCAGAACAAATGTCTAAAGTGTTCAAACCCTGAGTGACGAATTCTGAGTGCGGTAAATCTTTATTAAGCTCTCTATTGGGAGTGATAACGTTCTGTTTTGAACAGAACCACGATACTCTCAATATCAATAGTGTAAAGATTTTAAATGAATTATAATAAATAGCTGTAAGGTGAAATGACATATTGTGGTACTTTAAATTTACTTCAAAGCTTCAGATTGATGAGACCGATTTTCTTTAATCTACTAAGTTAGGCTTCGGTTTGATATACAGGAAACTTATGTCTAAAATTCACTATATTACGTCTCAAAGGGAGACGGTATGTTCTCTATCCTCATACCGGAATGGGGCTCTATGAAGTTGGTGTTGGCTTTCGCTTACTTGGCTTGATTCGTTGCATGTTTATTGATAGGTAAGCTGTAAAGCAAACTTAAAGATCAGAGTCGATGCACCGTAAATTGAATCTTAAAAATTGGCTTTCTTTTCCTGCTCTAAACTTTTTCTCTATTCTTGGACTTTAAGCTAAACAGATATGCTTGGAAAATCAGCGTAAAGAGGTAAATTTTGCTGAATGGCCTTGGGATGAACCAGATATACATCACATCAGCTTGAAGTGTATGGAAGTGAAGAATGCAAAGGTCTCGAATTTTGCTTTGTTAATAACTAGAAGAATTTTTTGAAAAATATTACGTACACCTGTAAATGAGAGTTATGAATTGAAGTACAGCAAGCAAGGGTGTGATATCTTTTGTGAGTAGCATTGTTTTATAATAACCATCTTCCAGAAACTACATTGGTCATTTGGTTTGGTGTTGACTCATTTCCTTCATTGGATTCTAACTAACTGTTTACTCAATTATCTAACTCCACTATAGTAACATATGTTGAGATATGATATGTGATACCAAATTACCTATGCCGGATGAGGCGCATGGGTAATTGTCAGGAATATCGGGATTCTTACATAAGTGAACAACATAATTGGGGAACGCCTATATCCACAACAGCTTTTCCTATATCCACAACAAATTTGTAATATTTTCTCATTATATAATCAATCATATAATATCATGACGTAATCAATTTTGTCCACCACCCCTCTACCACAAATTACCACAGCAAATGCGTTACTTTCTACTACAACAACTACATTTTATCCTCCACTACTATAAGAATACCTCTTTCTTCTTGTTATCTAGTTCTTTATCTGATTCTTTATTCTATCATGGAGCCACCAACGGAACAAGTCTTTGAGACCAGAGATGAGCTAATTACTTCTATACAGCGGCATGCCCTGTCTCATGGCTACGCTATTACCACTGTATGGTTACAGTGGTGGGCAGGGAATTGATAAGGACACCATAGACTTTGTTACAAACACCATAAATCACGTAATGCCCATACAAAAAGGTATACATT